>JBBMKD010000115.1:69762648-69809778 GCA_037834095.1 Argya squamiceps | reverse complement strand
ACAATCAACGAGCCAACTGAGTTCCTGAGGGCTCCCGTGTGGGCGAACTCCCGGCTCTGCAGCGGACCTCTGCAGCAGACCTCTGCAGCACCGTTCCAGCACCACCTCCTCAGCGATGGACTTGCCGTGGGCATTAGGGCATCCCTTCGAGCCATCCCCTCACAAAGAGCTGAATTAATAAAGGCATCTAAAGGAGTAAACCTGGTCTCCTGCCCAGTGTTTCTAACACTTTTATTTGCCACACTACTCCCGGCTGGCCCAGTCCCACAGTTCTGAGGCCGAAAAGTGACGTAGGGCCCTATATAGTATAAAATACAAGCCACTCAAACAGCCTCCTTGTGCTCCTGTCTTGTGGAGGCCAGTAGGCCAGTTAGGAATACAGACACTCACCCCTGGAGAGCCAGCAGCCCCCTAGGCCTCAGAGTTGTGGTACTTCCCCAGAGGATATAACCCTAGGAGGCTGCTCTCTCCTTCATGGCCACAAAGTGCCTTACCGCTGTGAGGCTCTGGAGTTCATTTGTTAATACATTATCCCCCATTGGTCATCTCCCTACTTCCTGGTTTTTACCTTACCTGATTGAACAAACTATTTTCATTCCCTTCCCTGATTGGTTCCTTTCTCAATCCTCCACCCCATTGGCCAACTTACACAACCACATGCCCTGGCATCTCTATAAAAGTCTGTGCTTCCCTGAGCTGATTGGTTCTTCAACCCTGGACCCCTTTGATGAACCAGAATAAAGACTCCAAGGAACTCTCAGACAAGGACTCCAAGGAACGCCCAGACAAGGACCCAATCTCTTTTTTCGTGTCACCCTGACAGCTCAGCTCACAATAGAGCCGAAATTACTGTGGTGGTTGCAGATGTGCCTGTGCAACCAGGTGTGTCCTTCTCAGGACGCTTCTCTGGGGCTGATGTGGCACTGACCACCCACTGCCCAGCGCAACCCTGTCTGGTGTGTGTTTCAGGACCACAGGTCTGCTTCACCATTGAATGAACCAATTTCGACTAAATTTCTACCTTTAAAGGTAGGTAGGATGTACCCGATTCCCTACCTGAAAAGCAGACCTGCCTTGTCATGGGCAGTTACACTCCAGACTTGTTCTGTGTCAAAGAACTCCAGTTTTGCTCCAGGAAAATCAGTCCGTGGTAGTGTGATGATGAATTAATTTAGGTTCTTTATGTTGAAAGTAGACTGCTCTGTACTCTCCTTTGTTTGGCACCTTCTGAGATATCCCCCCTCGATGTCCTCCAACCCCAAACCCTGCCCAATTTCTATGCCAATCTATGCCTAAATCCAAGCCCCTTGTTCCAGATCCTTGCTTCAGACATGCCCTCCTGTTTGTCAATCCCCTCAGAGTCCTTCCCCTCCTTCTGAAAGGTCCTGCTATAACTCAGTATGCTATTGGTTAAACTGGTATGTGCCCTCCTACTCTGTGTCCTGATTAGTTACCTGACTGTCAGTCCCTGGCTGAGCCCTTCCTGTGTTTCTCCCTGACTGGTTCATGTTTGGTATCCAGCACTTGCCCATCCCTCAGTTGTTCAACGACTGTTGTCCCCGCTTCCCCATCCAGGAATAAACCTATTTTTGGGTGAGGCACACAAGAGTCGCTTCTTCTTTCCTCACAGCTGCTCCTAGACACACTATCTGTCAAAAACACAGGGCAGGAGACCGAGTTTACTCCTTTAATGCCTTTATTTGCTCAGCTCTTTTAAAGGGGGATGGCTCGTAGGGGTGCCCTAAATGCCCACGACGAGGCCGAATCCACCACTGAGGAGGTGGTGCTGGAACGGTGCTGCAGAGGTCTGCTGCAGAGCCGGGAGTTCGCCCACGGGGGAGCCCTCAGGAACTCGGTTGGCTCGTATGTTGTCTAGGGGGGCTCCGTTTTCCAGTGCTTTAGCAGTTACGGCGAGCGAGTGGAGTGCTGAATTGCATCTTGGGACGACTTTGATTGGTTCCTCCGGATTTTCATATCTGGGCGGTGACATAGGTTGGATCCTTCCTCGGTTGTCCTGGGCCAGAAACAATGTTTCTAGGGTAAGGGGGAGGGAAGATACTTTTGGGGAACAGAACAGGGATCCACGACAACTTCAGGAAAGAAGAAGAAACTGTTTGTGAAAGAGAGCTTGTTTTATCAACTTAATAACAGCTTCTAAAGCCTCATGAACTTAACAACTTCTAAAACTTCCTAGCACTTACTAACATCCTCTATCGGGAGTTGCTGTTTCTCTCACTATCAACTGGTCATCCCTAGGTAAAGAGCAGTCACAGCCTTCCTGCTCTGCACTGCTTCCCGAGTCTCAGAGGGCTTGGGGGGCAGTCGCTATCTTGGCATGGTTTGTGCAGTAGCCTGGGCTAGCAGAAAGGGCTCTCTGACAAGCTGTGGCCATGTTAACAGTCTAGCAAACACACAGAGGAGAGAACCATTCCTGCACCCAAATATGCATCGGAAGGCAGAATTCCTACAGTCCTGATGTGTCTCATAGACTGTGCAAACCTGTCAAAGATTCCCTTTTTTCTCTACCAGGAGATAAAAAGGCAGCAAATGGGGCTTAAAGGGTCAGGGCAAGCTTAGTTTAATTCCGAAGGTAACAAGCACTTTCAATGGCCACCATGGCTGTGACCATGCAATTCCAACCCACAGTTCTTAAGCTCTGCATGGCTTAATCACGTGTCAGGAGAGAGATAATAACTCACAAACTTACTAAACAACCATAAAAACAGATTTCAGTGCAATAATGCTACTGGGATTACTAGAAATATTAACCGATGAAACAGCTTTAGTCCTAGATATGCTATCAGCTCAAAATCATCAAATGAGGACTGCAATCTAGCAGAACAGGTTAGCTTTGGACTACTTATTAGCAGAAGGGGAGGTCTGCGGGAAATTTAACTCGTCAGAATTTTGTATCGAAATTGATGATCATGGGGAGATTATCGAAAATGTCGCTACCAGAATTAGGAAGCTAATTCATGTGCCCGTACAACGATGGACCCCATTATTAAGAACTAGTTGGTGGAACAGTCCTTTAGAGGGGGAATGGTGGAAGAAGGTAATACTTACAGGGGGAGGGGCATTGATGAATATTATTTTTCTTCCTTGCCTTACACCTTGTTTTATCCAAATAATTACTAATGTTGTCCAGACTTCTTTTGAAAGGTTAAGCAGTGTGAACTTGGAAAAGATCATAATAATAAAAGAAAATAAAATGGAAGAAAAGTCAGAAACTGCCAAAAAGATGTATGAATAGTACCAGAAGAAAATTTTACCAAATCAATGGGAGTTCTATTTAAATAAAGAAGGTTGATACAGGCTAAAGCCTGATCAAAGAATTAGGAGGGGCGAGTTGCTATAAATGAATAAAGTTTGAATCCTGGGGGTAAAAAGCTGTTAACTGGAAAGCTGATATGTATTATTACGTGAGTTAATTAGGGTGGTGAAAGGTCTGGAGGGGAAGCCACGTGAGGACTGGCTGAGGGTCTGTTCAGCTGGGGGCACCGAGGGGAGCCCTCGCTGCAGTTATAATATCCTCATGAAAGGAAGAGAAGGGACAGGCATTGATCTCTGCTCTTTGGTGACAGTAACAGGACCCCAGAGATAGCCTGGAGCTATGTCAGGGGACGTTTAGGTTGGATATAAGCAGAAGGTTCTTGATCAGCTTAGCGGGTGGCAGATGCGTGCTGCAAACCGCAGTGCCCTCTCTGCTTAGCTACCCTGGCGGGCTGGTTGCGATTTCCAAACAGCAGCGGGCTGCGTGTTCCTTCCGCTGCAGAGCAACAGGCTGCCGTGGCCACGGGTGCAGTCCTGGAGCAGCTACAGTTCCCAGTGTCAGGGCACCGCGGCTGCGGGCACGACCGAATGCAGGTGGCGGCCACAGGCTGGTCTCTGCAGGCTGGTGCTACGGCAACGGGCAGCGCAGGACACACGGCGGGGGTCGCGGTGTTGGGTGCAAGCGGGCTCGGCTGCGTGCAGGCTGGCGGTGGCGCCCGGGGCACACGACGGGGACGGCGGTGCCCGGGAAGCACGGCAAGGCCGGCTGTGGCCGACAAGCACGGTGGGGATAGAGGGTGCCCGGGAAATATGGCATGGCCGGCTGTGTCCGGAATGCAAGGCGGGGGCAGCTGGATGCAGCGGCCCCCGCTCTGTCGAGGGCGCAGCAGAGCGGTCGTCGCGATGACAAGATGGTTTTGCGCGAATGATGAAACAGGGAAGCAGGACCGCAGGGAGGAAAAGACGGGGGGTGCGGGCGGGGGGGCGGGTTGAAGAAGGCTCGAGCGGACCCTACAAGTCAGCTACAGCTCCCTCCACGTTAGCCAAAGAAAATGGCCTCGTTGTGCCGCAGTTAGCTGGTTTTATCTGCTTAAGGCTCCTCCCACAGCCCGGCTTCTCGGGCTTTTTTGGCGGGCATCCAGCCATTTTGCTCCACCAGCCAGTAGCGAGGATCCTCATAGTCCGATCGTGTATGCTTTCTCTGCCCTTGACTGGCCACCACGAGAAGTCTCCCTGGCGACAGGGCTGCAAGCACATGTACAGGCCCTACAAGAATATAACATGTGTCAAGGCATAAATGAAAATCAGATCGGTCCCTCTCACACTGGAACAGGCTCCCCAGGGAATAGTCACAGCACAAAGCCTGATGAAGTTCAAGAAGCGTTTGGTCAATGCGCTCAGGCATGTGGTGGAATTCTTGGGCTGCCCTGTGCAGGGCCAGGAGTTGGACTTGATGATCCTTGTGGGTCTCTTCCAGCTCAGGATACGGAGTGATTCTCTGATGCCTAGTACTTTGGATAAACTCCACTGTAGAATCTTATTTACAGGAAAATGGACACATACAGAATGAAACAGCTTAATCTTCTGGAATTAAAGAATGGGGTCATCTTTGTGAATAAAAAAGCCTGATGTTGCAAGAAGAAAGGAGAAGAAAGGTTGCTGACAGACATAGGGGTCTAGTAAAATGATTCCTACAGCAGAGACCAGTTAGATTAAGAAGATAGGTGCTTGCCTTGTGGACAAGATAGAGCCACCAATCAAGAGATGCAGGGATAAAGTGGAGCTACCAATCAAATAATGTGTGACTGTGTAAACCAAGATAGGAAGTAAATATAAACAATGTTTAGAAGCACAGTAAATGGCTTTTGCTAGATTCACATTAGATTGTGTCCTTTGTCTTCTCACCTCACTCCACCAGCCAGGTGGACTTTGAACTCCCATTACTGGGTGATATAACACAGAGTATCAGGTAGGAGAACAGAAACTGTCACTTCATGAGGTTAAAAAAAAAAAAAAAAAAATAGTCCCAGAGCTGGACTTTCCATGGATGTACATGCTCACTGCTTTCAGACACATCTCACTTACTGTGGGTTCTCTGCTGCATTTGCTCAGTCATTGGATTCTCCCAGATGCAAATCCAGGCTGCCTAATACTGAGGGTCCAAAACTCATTTGAATGATGGGGTACAAAACTTTAAATTTGAAAGAGCCTGTGTCCAATCTCTGCTTCATTCTCAAAAACAGGATTTCAACTTTCAGTACTGTAACACAAATTCTAGGGCTTCAGCAACATGGGGATGCCTAGACAATACTGCAGTCTGACACTGTTTGTATTGGGATGTGTGTTTGTAAAGGCCAGAGAGCTTTTGAGAGATTAATACAGCTGCAACCAATTTTATATTCAGAGCTCTAGGACTTCCTTTTACATATTCGGTAAAACACAGAGCGAATGGAAACCTAAGATACCTACCAGCAAAGATTCATAGATCTCAAAAGAGAATTGATCATAGCCCTCTGCAAGCATGACCTCCTGTTTAACACAGGCCATAGGATTTCACCTACTGTGGCAGAGAGAATTATTTTTCCTTTCCCACTAACTAAACACTAGCAGGCCCAATAGTTTGGTGGTGGCTGAACTATAGCTTATCATTAAATAAGACATCCAGTCTTGGTGTAAATGCTCCATTATGAATTTACCACTTTCTTCGCCAAGCTTACAAAGTGCTTAAACACCTTGACTGAACTCATTCTTTTCCATTTGAATTTATTTGACCTAACCTTCCTGCTATGCAATTTTATTATGCTTTAGTGCACTGGACTGAATACTCCTTAATATAATTTCCCTGGTTAAGACTGTTAAACAAACTCTCACCCACCAGACACCAGGAACCAAAATGGGCACTTTCAGTGTAAAAATTTGCTGTATCAACAGTCTGAGGTAGTTCAAAGGTTCTGCACCATGGCAGAATAAATTAAAACTGGGACTGCCACAGAGAGATACCCCATCCCACTTGCACTACCCCTGATGTTCCTGAGCACACTGAGTAAATAATTTCAGTGAGTTCAGCCATAAGAAATCCAATACTATAAAAGTAATGGATCAGGATTTTGTTGGCTTGCTGCCTGAACTCTGTAGGTGCAGGCCTTACCCAGCACTGGGACAGGGAAAGGCAGCTCTGACAGATGGAATTGGGCTGTGAGGAATTTGCAGTTTTGGGGAACTGTGGTAGATTTGCACTGTCTGTGCAGAATGGTCACAAAGCACGCAGTAGCCAGTACATTAAAGCTGATCTCAGGATGTGAAAATGCAATCCTGAACTTAACATATGACTTCCAAAAAAGCAAATCAAACTAAACCAAACCAACCCAAACCTCCTTGCTTCAACTAATCATCCCTGAATTGATCTTTACTGTTGGTCAGGGCATTCACCACCATGTGTGGACTTCTGGTAACAAAAGAGCATGGGAGGAGTGACAATTTATAAATAGAGTTTGAAAACCAAGATGGATAATCAATCCCAGAATGCCTCTCTCAGACACTGTATCCTGAATAAACACCAAAAAGAGCTGCTGTATCTAAAGCGAACTAATGCAAGGGAGATTAATGAACTGACCTGAATAAAGGCAATCCATTTTTCATATTCTTTTAAAATATTACCTTTTCCCCCTTTCTAAATAAGAAACTGGAATGTTAAATCAGTTAAGTGCATCAATTTGATAAAAACTATGCAAATCTTTAAATATATAAAGGCACCATCTATAACATTGACAGTTCAGATAAAGGGCTTAGTTTTAGTTGGAAGTAAAAGTTCCCAGTATGGAATGTAAATGCAAACATTTGTTTTATTTATTTTTTTGAGTACTTTGTATTTTGTATTCTGACAGTTACAAATTACATGGGTAATTTATTGAAGTTTTCTCTCACCACAAACACAGTCCTTCCTTCATGAAAAGGCTTGCTAATATTGTAGGAGGCAGGATAGAAATGCAGAACATGAAAGACAGTGTCCAGGAAGATAATAAACACAGAGAAATGACACAGATTAAAGTAAAACAAATAGCAGGCAGCAATTCAAATTACAAAATGCTGGGGTATTAAAAAGAAATCTATCATATGTGCCAAGAAAATGCATGCACTACACAGCATTCCTGTGCTTCCATCCTAACTTGGGGGTCACTGTCCATCTTTTTTTTCCCTTTGAAAGGGAACTGGCTCTTACTGATGTGCCCAGCTCAAACCCCTGTCTATCAAGAAAGAAAAGAGCAGAGCAAAAAAGAATGGAGGTACATACACTCCTTCAGTTTCCTTCTCTAAAGGAAACTTCTCCTTCCCTTTTCTTTCCTTTCCTCTCCCATCTGCTGTACCAGCACAACAGAGTCTAACAGTGATGTTGAACAGGACAAAAACATAAAAATGATGCAATAAATAAGGTTTTGCCGTTTGTTTTAACCCAAATAATTTCACAGACCTGGTTTAAACAGCAGCTGTATCAACAGGGCTGAAGGGATGGCAGGGAACTTTGTGTGCTGCTGAAAAATGTAGGATATAGCTACTCCCAGGGGAACCATTCAGACAAATGGTTTGTTGTGCCCATTCTGCCTGGGGAGAACAATTTTAGGACAGATTCAGCTTAATGAGATCACATGGCAGTTAGGGCCTTGCTCAGTGCCAAAATGTTGTGTGGTGGGGTTTTATTTCCCTGAGTTAATGTACATAAATGGTCTTTTAAAACTAGTGTCTCTAATCTAATTTTGACTTCACAGAATCTAAATGAGGATGACAAGAAATTATATAGGCAATGTGTAAATCTGAAGAGTCACCTAAAGACCCAAGATAAGATGCCATGAAAATTACTGTGAATTAGATAAATGCTCAATTTATTACTGGAAACACTTTTGTGCCTTCCCAAACAACAAAGTAGAAGGCAAGCTAGAAATCCTACCCTCTGAAGTCTACTCCTGTATAAAACAGCACAAAACTCACTTTTACAGGGTCTTCTGTAAATTAGAAATATGGAGCCCAGAGCACTTCACATGCCTGCAATCAAGCCAGCACCATGAGGTGCCTGTGATGAATGAGAGGGTGAATGTATTTCTTGATATTTAGGTGTCAGAAATCATGTAAAAGGTCCAATTCAAAAAGACCGAGCCAATGTATCCTCTGCAGAATCTTTTTTTTTTATTATTTTTTTTCTTTCCCCAGGAAACCACTGTCTCTTGAAAACCTCCTTTCCCTGCCTTTTGGGTATATTTTGTTTTGAACTTTCTACTTTAAAGAACATAAGGAGCCATAAAAAACCCAGTACACTGAGGTTTAGACCACTTCATTAGCTTTTTCTAGAGCATTACAGAATAATTATTACTTAGAAACACAAAATCATTAAGGTTGAAGAGACCTCTAAGACCATCAAATCCAACCATTAACCCACCACTGGCAGGTTCACCATGAAAATACCTCCCCAGGTGCCACATCTAAACAATTTTTGAACATTTCCCAAGACAGAGATTCCACCACTGCCCCATGGCAGCCTGTTCCAATGCCTTGACCACCTTTTTGGAGAAAATTTTTTCCTAATATACAATTTAAACCTTTCCTGTCTCAGCTTCATTTCTTCATGGCTGACTCTCTGCTTCTAAGATAAGACTAGGATTCAACACACGTTTTCATCAGTCTGCCAGAAAAAAGCTGAAGATCAGAAGGGTGGCTTGATAAACTATCAGTCTTTATCTCACAGCCTACAGTTTTGAAAGTCAGTAATGCAGACAGATGGTGGCAAAACAAGCCAAATTCCATGGGAAACTCAGAACTGACATTGTTTTCACATCATTGTTAAGTGACATCAGAAAACAGAAGCAGTAAAACAACTTAATATGCACAAAGCATTTGCTCAGTCTGCAAACAGCTCAAAGATCATAGTGGGTAACTCCACGGAGCAGACAAACTCTCCAGGCAGATTTTGCAACATTCTACAGCAACAGGAGCCTTACGCAGCAAAGCTTTTGAGTGGTTAAACTTACTTGATTAGAAAGAGGTACTACCTTTGGGTGGGATGTAGCTCATTTTAAGCTGGCATTGGAGGTGGGAAGGGCCTTGCCCTTGTTGTGCCCAGCTCTCCACATCCTCCTGGATGGATGACAGGTCTGTTCTCAGCAGCAGCTCAGAGCAGCCTTCAGACTGCCTCTAAAATGGCAGAAATGTTAAAATGCCTCAAAATTGGTATGAAATGAGTGCTTTAGACACTTGTTTTTGTCAGAAAGGCAGAACCCATATCCTGTCTATTCAAGCAAGGTTTCAGCTCAGTGCTGGGTCAGTGGTTGGACTCGATGATTTTAGAGGTCTTTTCCAACTTCAGTGATTCAACAGTGGGGATTGTGGAACACACACATCCCTGGAGCTCCCCAGTCTGTTCCTCCCCTCCCAGACTGCACACTGGGCTTTCATGGAAGGAAGCAAATGCTGCAGCTGAGCACCTGCTGAAGCATCACCATCAGCTGCAGCAGGGGCATCAGGGAGCCTGGTCGAGGAACAGCCCTCCCTATATGTCATCAGGGGATTTCCATCAAATCCTGCTGAGTGCTGTCAAAGCCCTGCACTGAGCCACGTGCTGTGCATTAATTTTCAGCATTTTCATCCCCACTCTTTGCTGCACCAAAATCCTTAATTTAACTATTCTTTTCTTTTGTTTTTCCTCCCTCCCAAGCCTGCTGCCTCCCATGTCAGCCCTGTCAAAGCCTTGTCTTGCCTTCAGTCCTTGACCCAGTTTGTTCCTGAAGGACACCCAGGTCCCACGTGCTGGGCTGGTGATTCCTGCGATGCTCTGATATCCTGCTCAATTGCCTCAATTAGTTTCCTCTTACAAATGGGTGTAGCATTAATGTGGCATCTGTGCATCTCAGGGAATGTCTGCTCCATTGTGGAGCTTTTCTGTCACTTCTAGGAGAGAAAGATTAATGTGCCTTTTACTGTATCACTGCCTTAGCCAGAGGGATCATCCTCTGCCTCCTTGTCTTACCTACAGCCACTCAAGCTTCTCTGCAGGTGTTGAAACTTGGGAAAAATGGGTTCTCTGTGAGAGAGGTGAAATCACAGACCATCAAGGCTGGAGAAAGGTAATTCATTGGAAAGCTTGAAGCCCGAATCACAGAGCTGCACAAGGCTGTTATAACTGCTGTGCCTTGATTGAACTTTGTGTAAGCGCTGCTCTTTGCCCCATTTGAACTGTCTGTAAAGCTGAGGAGCTCCTCAGGCTGCAGAGTAGGACTTCAATACCTTCATCAGGCTCAGACTGCTCAAGCTGCTTGCAATAAAATGTAGACAAGGATTATCTTGCAGGGGATAGGTCCAGACTTTATCATGGATATTTTCCATTTGAACCCATGAAAACTTGTCGCATGGTCTTCAGTAGGAGACCGAAGGACAGTGGGAAGGGCATACTCAGAAGGTGAAACTACTTCTGAAAATCCAGACAATGTGGATTGTTTTAAATATAATAGTAGCAATAAAGTGTCTAATAAAGCAGTTTGTTCAGTAGAGCTATGAGAAGTGAGGGCTGATGCTTTCTAACAAAGCTGATGGTTTTGCCCTTGGATCCAATGTGATAAAACAGCATTTTTCAATAAGATACCATGTTGTGTTCAGATTTTTTTTTCTTCATATAAAATCCAAGCTTCTAATATCCCTTATCCTGGGGATTGGTAGAGGAGAAATTAGCTAGCATAATTTTATTTGACAGACATCAAAACTAAGGAGAACATTTTCAGTGCTGGAAGGTTTGTGTTATCACTTTTCATCCATCTTAGCTTCCTCACAATATAACTACTGAAGCTGCTGGCTGGTTTCAACTATTATCTGGTGGACTGGGGAGGGGTCACAAAGAGATTTTATGGATGTATGTTTCACGGAAATGTATCTTTAATCAAGAAAGGAGACTGTATTAATTTCTTTTCCGATTAAAACAGCTGCAGTATGAAAGCAAGAATCAAGAATCTCTTAAAAAGAGAAAGCATCCCAGAGATTTTTATAATCCCCCTAGCTTTAGGAGACAAAACCCAAAAACTAAAACAAGAAATACTGTCACCATTTGAAGATTCAGCTGAGTGGCCACCCTATAGCAGACCAGTCACCTCCATTCTTAAAACTTCCAATGTTCAAAGAACCAGTTACTCCCATGCAGTATTTTGGGTGTCCAAGAAATGCCCCCTCAGATTTGATCTGTACCTAGAAGGAAGCAAAGCCAACAGTCTTTTTTCTCCATTTGTAACTGATTCTGATTTTGCTTACTTCCCTTCACATGTACATGTCTCCTAGAAGACAGCTTCAGTTCACCCAATTCAAACTCCACAGCAGTCTCCAGTAACTTTGCTGGTGGGCCTGAGGCAAATAAAAAACCTTGATGATTTTTAATGGCTATTAAACCCTTTGTTTCCAAGATTTTTAATCCATTTCATTAAATGTTTCTCTGCCATTCATTTATCCCACTAGATTATTTGACTTTTAAAAGACTAGACATCAAGATGAATGGGCACCAAAATTCTAAATCACCCTCAGCCCATAATGAAATTTTTCCAAAGCATTACAACTCTTTACAGAAAGCCCTTAAAAGGCAGTGGGATCATAGAGACAGAACTGGACTTATCCTAGAAACTCAGCTGCTTTTCCAAAATATAGGGACATTCCCCAAGGGGTGGGAAAGACAGAGCTCTGTGGTCTCTGTTTCCTTCTATAGTACTGCTCAGCAGGTACATGCATTCCTCAACATGTAGGGAACTTTTTTCATTCATATCACAGTTTTGGGGGGCTCTAAGCAGTGTACAGAAATTGAATTATCTTCATTTAAGTGTTAACAAGGCATATCTTCCTTTGAACTGGAAGTACTTTAACTGCATTCATCACTTCTCCCAGTTAAACCTTTTTCATCCAATTTCTTCATTCAGGAGAACCCTGTATTCTTCACCATGTTTCGTGTTAGTTCGTATGATTTCATCGCTCACAATCTCACAGTGTAATCTCACACAAGAGGCAAGAGTGAGCCATGGGACAATAGAAGGAAAAGGCTGTCCTAAAGTGGGTTTGCTGCTAGAGACAATCTTCCGTGGAAACTCACTATGAGAAAGATCTGAAAAGCACAGGTGTCATCTCCTCATCCTTTAGGAAGAAACAAAATTATAGAAGCCCTTTTTCTAAGGGACCTGTGCTGAGGCAGTAAATCATTCCCCACAGAAGCAGCACATTAATTTTTCATGTCTCAGACAGTGTGATCTGCAGGCAGTAATTCCCTTTTGATTGGGGCCTTTTTTTACATACTGAGAGACCACAGCACATGATTAAAGTGGAATCCCAAAATAAGTTCTATTGCCTTCAGGGGAAAACTGTTCCAGAGCAGCCTCTCATGTCCTGCTGCGCCACTCTGGGTCTTTTCCTGTGGCAGGTATTATTGTCATATTCTGTAGTTAATTTCAGCTAATCAAATAGCTGCACCAGTTGAAAACTTTATGCTGAAAACAGACCTTAACAAAATATACATGTAAAATATGAAGCTGTATTTTTGACTTCTTTTGGGAAAGGGAGAAAATCCTCAATATCCTCAGTTCTATTTGTCAGCAGTGCCAGTTTGCTTTCATAGTGGGTCCCTCTGTGGAAAAGTGATTAAAGAGAACAGAATCACTGTGTGCTGAGTTTTAGAAAAGTCTGTCCAAATCATCTCAGAGGCAATTGACTCAATTGTCTTGACTACTATGGACTAAAAGTGGTTTTACAAAGCCCTTTGTGTTCATAAACGCTATCTGTAACATCTTTCATGGTGCCTTTTCTGCAAGGTACAATGTGAGCTCACACACCGTGAATAATTAACAGCCGATGGGTTAAGAATAGTGGATATGGAAGCAGTTCCCAAGAAGGATTTTTTCCTCTTTTTCTCACTTGACTTTTCAGAAGAGTATTTAAATAGTTAGAGACAAGAGGGGCTATATCCTAGAGGTAATTAATATCAATCAGTCATCAAAACTAGATGCTTTTTTTATGAGCTCTAGTGAGTGAGGAGTCTAACAGCTTGGACTGAAGTTCTGGCCATGTCCTTGCTCTAGTCCCTGGAGTATGGTGAGACTTTCACTCAGTACAGAGATTTCTGAGAGAAATCACAGCCCATGGAAAGAAGCAACACTCAGGGAAACTATGTCAGCCTGGAGCCCAGGAAGGATACAGGCTTTGGCTCTCCTTCTGCAGTACTTTCATCCCTAGCTGACAACTGTTGTAAAATGTCTGATGAAACTCTGCGTGATGTCTGATTCTCTGGAAGGGCACTTTCTTTTCTATTTCTTCAGAGCAAACCCATCAGATTGGGGCTGCCACAAATTGAAAGCTACCTGCTCTCAGAGCCCTGATTTATGTGTTGGTGATGTTTAAACCCAGCAAAACAGGCATAATATCATGCTCAACCTGAGGCACAAACTTTAAGGTCAAAGAGAGTGACTGAAAGATTTGTCAAAGTGATCTGACTCGGTGGGTGGAGTCAGCACCACAGACACTCAAATTCTGCTCAAAAGCTGTTTTAAGCACTCAGGTTCCTCCTTTTTTTTTCTTTCCTTACGATCTCAGCATTTAAATAAAGGCAATATTTATCCTGCTTCCAGCACAATTAGATGTTTCTTTTGTGTACGATGCTTTAAATGTTCTTCAATTATCATCACACATAATCAAAGAATATTATCAAAGAAATCAAACTGCAGACAAAGAGACTTAGAACAGTTACAGCTGTGTTCAGCTCTTCAGATGAAGCTCACAACAGCTTCAAGACAGAGCATGTATCAGGTTCAGTGTCATACTGGACACCAGTCAGTATTCACCCAGGGCAGATATGGGGAAGGGGGGGAAAGAAAGAAAATAAACAAAACCAAAACCCGAAAACCTAAAGGTGGAATATTCTAAACGAGTTTAGAGGAAGAGAGAGGTAAGATACTTCATGGGATTCCTCCTACCCAAACAAAGTCACAGCCTTCCTGGGTTAGTAACCTGGAGTTCCTCCTTTTCTACCATCTCATTCCAAAGACTTGGAGTGAAGGCAAAAGGAGTAAAAAAAGACAGCCTTAATAAATACTGAAGCATAATTGATCTGGTTCATAATCACTGCTCCATGGGGACTGACCGTGCTTTAAAAACAAGATGTGTTTAATCACAGTGTCCCACTGACATCAGTTCAAAGACAGCTTCAGCTCCTCTCATCTTCAAGAAAAAACTTGCTTGCCCAGACTTCAGTTAATCCCCACACTGTCCAATTTCTCAACATTTTCAACCTTGTTCAGAATCTTTGCACAAAATCCTGTCACATCAACCTATTCTTCTGTTTGAGCACACAGGTCTTCAGCCAAAAAGGAAGTATAAAAACTCTTACCCAGACTTTTTCTTCCTTGCACTGTAAGCCAGTGATGTAGCTGCTTATTAACTTTTTTATTTGACATAACCAAAGCTAAAGATAACCCCCAGGTTTCAATCTCCTCAATTTTAGTCCATTAGAGAGATAGCCAGTCTTCTGGTTTATGCAAATCAAATTCTTCCCTATTTTGCCTAAAAATTAATTATGATAAAACATTTCTTTAGCACATGCTTCAGATTTTCTTAAAACTGTAAGATTTGCTTTTTTAAACAGGAAAATTTCCAGTCTCCTAATATACTCTTGAGTTTTGCAAAAGTTAACCACTTCCTAATTCCCATTTAACATTAAGTCATTTAAGTAATTTTATTTAAACTTCTATACTTTACAAGTAGATCAAACCTCTGAAAAGCATATAAAATATTCACTAATGTTTGAATAATTTTCAGCATGGAATTTCCTGTATTATATATAAAATATATTTTTTTTAAAAAGCCTTGGTACTCATCAAAAGCAGGTAGGAATATGGAACTTTCTTGCTGAACAAACCTGACCTCTATGCAAAAAATTTATTTTTCTTCTTAAGACATACTTTCTTCTAAGACAAACATTGATTATCTCTTTTTTTTTCTTTTCTTTTTTTTTTCTTTCTTTCTTTCCCAGAGCATTTGCAGTGAAATGGATTACAAAATGCACATGCATTGTACTTCTAAACATAGGACCAGCTACGCAAGGTCAGCTGTATCATGTCATGCCTTCAACTGTGACAAGTAACGAAAGTTAAAAGAAGAGTGAGACTATGTTGGTAAGAATATATGAATATTTTCCTGTTTATTCTCTCAGTTTCCAATGACTTGTAGATTCAGGAAATCCTTGAATTGTGGGTAATACTGTATTTAACTGACCTTGATGAATGTTTCTTCCATGCATTTATTCAATTGCTGTTTAGCATCTACAAGCACTATGATAAAGAGCTCCATAGTTCAATTACGCACTGTGCAAAAAGCTCTTTTGTTTCCAACCTTTGTCCTGTTATCTTCCTTTTGATACCATCTGTTCACTAAGAAAAATACAGTAATTTCTTCTTTACTTTTTTTTTTCCTTACAACTCAGGATTTTCATGATAGCTTAGGATAGAAGGACCTTCTCGAGACCACCTGGCCCAACTCTTTTGCTCAGGCAGGGCTACTTGGAGCAGATGTCCAGTTGGGTTTTGTGCACATCCACCAATGGAGATTTCAACACTTCTCTGGGCAACCCGCCCCCACATTTGACCAGCTCCCCACCTCTTGTCATGACACTGGGCACTATGGGGAACCGTCTGACCCTCCTGTTCCTTCCTTCCTTCCCACTGGCTGTTTATAAGATAACATACCCCTGTGGATAAGATACCCCTGTGCCTTCTCTTCTCTAGGCTGAGCAGCTCCAAGTCTCTCAGCCTCTCCTCACAGTAAAGTCCCTTCCTCAGCAAGTTTTTTATCTTTCTTGTACTGGGTAGCCCAGAACTGGACATGGCACTGCGGATTTTAAAGAACTCTTTCCCAGCCTTCTTCATTCATCTCCTTAGACTGAAGCTTCCTGGTCCAGCTATTAGCCCTGTGTTAGGAGGAATTTTCTTCCTTTGCTTATGGTTTTTACTAATCTTCCTATGCTCTAGGCCCAAACCATTCTGGAATCCATTTTGAAATGGGACAGCCATGGCTTTTCTTACATTCAGTGTGTGGATGCACATGCACACATGCAGCAGCATGAGGATGTTTTCTGTACATTTTCAAATTCTAACCAATCCTAATGTTCACCTGCTCTTTGACTACTGAGCATGAAAAGATTTTTTCTTAAAATATTCTGGGTATTAGAACTCTGAAATCTCTTACCTGAATAAGCATTTCAACAGTTGGAGCTGCAAAATACCAGTTTTCCCTTATGGTGATGGTCATGATCCACTGAGCAGACTTTCAAAAATAACAGGATGCTTATAAGAAAGATGGGGACAGACTCTTTATTAGCCCTCTAGCAATAGGAGAAGGGATAGTGCTTTTAAGCTAAAAGAAAGTCAGTTTGGACTAGATATGAGGAAGAATTTTTTTACAATGAGAGTGGTAAGGCCCTGGCACAGGTCAACCACAGCAGCTGTGGCTGCCCCATCCTTAGGAGTGTCCTTGGGCAGGTTGGATGGGGCTCTGAGCAACTTCCTCTGGTGGAAGGTGTCTCTGCCCATGGAAGGGGGTATGGAACTGGATGGTCTGTAAACGTCCATTTAAACCCAAATTATTCCATCATTCCATCATTTTGTTACAGATAAACTTTGGATAACTGTTTTTGCAATCCAGCACATGGCTTCATGGTGTGGAGTCAGTCACAGAAAGATATTATTACTGCCCCCTTAACAAGAATTTTTCAGGCTTAACTTTTGGAAGTCTCTTTCCAGCTCTATCTTGTGTAATGCTAAGGTCTCTGAATATATTACCTGGTTTGTTCTCCACCAGAAGTCATTTGGCAAAGTGTAGAAATCTGACTAAAAGGATATTACTGTGTGCTTACTCAGTTTGATTTAAAAACAATAGCTGACAGCTCTTCTCACTGTGAATTGGAAAACAAAACCTTAATTTCTGTTTTCTGGTATTTTCAGGATGATTAAAATGAAGATGTGCAAGTACACATTTTCTTCACAGGCTTTTAGGCAGCTATCCAGTGTCCCTTCTGATTTTACAGTTAATTTAACTATCAAGATCTAGCTATGTTATTTACAAATGCCTTGTCATTTGGGCTTGGATTGCTAGTTTTTTCCATAATTACTCATATTATAGGAACACTCATTGATTCCAGACCTTTGGTAATAATCACTATGCAAATGTAATTATATGATCCTTGCTCAGAAGAGCTTGCAGATTTAAAAGGTCAAGAGACAACAACACAGATGGATGCAAAAGATGAAATAAGAACCATTTGGATACCTGATGCCAGATAGATAGGATTTAAAGGAGACTGACAAACCTCTTCATACATGTGAAATGGAAAACAGCTGGCATGGTATCCATGGAGCACTGGGATGAAATCTGTCCTTTCTTGTGCCAGCAGGAATTCACTGTAATCATTTCAGATTCAAGTAAACCTAATTTCTTCAATTATTCAAGTAAATATTAATAAGAAAAAAAATCCTCCTTCTCATCCTCAGTCACGCTGGATTTTACAGAATTAAACAAAATATTAAGGAAATACCCAATAAAATCCTCAAGAGGCATTTGAAAACCGCAATGTATGTACTGTACTTTATGAGTAGAAATTAATGTTTAATTTCACATAATGCATGCAGATCTCTGCCTTAGAAAAGTTAATAATTTATGCCTCCTCTAGCATCTTTCCAATACCAGGAACAGAACACATTTGCTATTTTAAGCTTCACAAAACATCTGAAAGCAGGTAAATCAGAGAAAGCACATCTGAAGCCTAGCTATCATGGCAGCTGGATGCTATGGGAAGATTCAGAGCCCAAGCTGAGCAGACAAGAACAGCTACTTGGGGCTGTGTAATTACCTGGGCTATGTATTAATCTCCTCTGTGATTTAAACTTGGTTGATGTGCCCACTTGTGTGAAATAGACTTGAGTCTGCTCCAGCTTCTGAGAAGTTAGCATTTCTAGAACGTGGTGCTCTTTGCTGCAACATCATCCATTAATAAATTTAGGGAAAAGCAGTCTGTCTTATTGGGACATCACCATTTCCCATGGTTCTGGGGGGAGACTGCTCATTATAGCAATCACAGAATCTCAGAATGGTTTGGGTTGGAAGGAGCCTTAAAGACCATCTCTTTTCAACCCCCTGGCATGGGCAGGGACATCTTTCACTAGCCCAGCATGCTCCAAGCCCTATCCATGGGCATTTGAGTACAGGAAAAGTATCACAGTGCTCGGGCTTGTACTCCTTATACTTTATTGTACGTGAAGGTCTCAATTTCTGGTGAAGATGGGCCCATGGAAACAAAGATCTTTTGGGCTCATGGAAACAAAGGTAACAAACTGTATGAAAATGTGATAGGATTAACTCTTTCCCTGAAAATTCCTGTACCTATGACTCCTCTTGGAAATCAAGTGTGTGACTATAGTCAAACAAATTAAAGCCTAAACGTGAGCTGGATGCCCACTTAATCCACACCTCACAGTGAATTCCACTGCTCAGAGTCTGCATGCCCATGGCTATGACCTCCTGTTAGAGATGGAGATTGTCACTGCCCGGGTCTAGCTGCGGGGAGTGGCAATAGATCCATGTCAGCAGGGAGACATGGGCTAGGACATTCCTGCCAGCAGGAGTCACTAACGTCGATGATTAAGAAGCGGGAATGATGAAGAAAGCCCGAAAAGCAAAACTTTAATAGCAAAACACAGAAATATGCCATATATATAGGGCTCCTTCAAAGACCCGAAACTAAGGAAAACGTGACAAAATATAGGGTAGGTCTAAGGGTAAGGGTCCAATCAGAAACCCGAACTGGGAATATAACCATATTTGTAAAACATAACTGACTAATCATAAAAACATGGCCTTATTTGGAGTAACTTCATTAACATGCAAACTCCCATGAACCTTTACCACTCGCCACAACTAGAAAGGGGTTTCCATGGCCTTAGGTTTATAGTTGCTTCAGCTTGGCCAACTCTCACAGGAGATGGCCCAATGCTTTGAACCTCTCTGCTGACAACTAGGAGGATCTGACTCTCTTAAAATTGTTCAAACCTCCCATAGCTAGGACATCCAGTTAGGAATACCCTCTGTCTGTTTCTTGCAAGGAACGTGCCAGTACAGGAAATCAAAACTGTCACAGGAGTATTTTTGCAGTCACACAACTCAGGACAGCTGGTAACCTGGCCACCAGAGCTGTGCCTGTCTTTGCCCCAGTACCAACACCAGGACTGAAATGGAATGGCTACAACAGAACTCAATATAAGCAACAAAACCGACAACCTTTATGACTGAACAGAAGGCTCAACACTAAAACTATTAAGGTACATTAGCAGGTACATGACCAGGGATATAAACAAGGACAACCAAATAATGAAACAGTGGAAAAACATCAGCTAAGCAAGTCTTTTGTATACGCACATAATAGAGATGTAAGACTGAGCTGTAGGCATCCTGATTTATGCTGATTTCCAAGTTTTAAATGAGTTGTTCTTGCTCATTTATATGTCTGAAACTGTAAACAAGAAAATAATCTTTGGGACTCGTAATTCTCAGTTGTTCTTGTAGAGCCCCATTTGCATCCCATGTGGTGATAAAGCAGAAAAAAATCATACAGCTTTTAGCTATCCTTCTGGCTGTATCTCTTCACTGAATGAAGTAATTAATCTGTTACAACGTATTAAATCAGGATCAGGTACACACTAAGCTGAATGATACGGATGCAGGAAACATGGACACTGATAAAAAGGCCTGACAATGTGTCTTGTGGCTATTGCTTGCTTAAACTGAAAAACTGCTGTATTTCAGTCCAGCTTTACTTGTGCATGTACAGAACTGTAGGATTAATTAATTAATAAAAGCACAGAAACATATTCATTTTCCCTATTTTTACTAGAGCTTTCTAAGACAGACGGGTGGTAAGAACTGCCAGAATACCATTTGACAGGAACAGGGGTTCCAGCAAATACATTTCTTCAGGCACCTTTGAGCTCTAAGGTATGGCACAAACAAAAGCCAATGAACCAAGTCTGAACAGAAAGTGCAATCAAAACACACTGCTATTTGGCAAATTATAATGGCACTTCCCAGATCCATCTCAAATTAAAGCCCCAAGCTGTGGTACTTTTTGTATGAGACAAGCTAAAAATGGGTTCTGCACCACTGAGTTTACAGAGCTGGGAGGGAAATGAAGTTCAAGAGGCAAAAAATCTTCAAGGCCAGTGGACAACATGCCATGATTGTAGCACAGAGCCTCAGTTCTCATTTCAAAAGTAGGATTTGTCAAGTTATAAGCAGAACATGAGCTGAGACCTGTCATCTCCTTGTTTGCAGAGTAGTAAGATGCCACACAGCACCTTGTTACTGGCACCCTGCAACTTGGAAAAGGTAAGTGCAATATGGCCCAATATCCTTGAAAACATACCACCTAGAGGTTTTAGTAAATTTTGTGGATTAACTGTGCAAAACACCTCAACTATGTAACCACATTTTTTCCCATATTGAGGATTTCAACAAGTACAGGTCTTACAGGTCTCCATAGCCAGGTCTCTGCTATGTAGTTTGCTTTTAAGACAACCTCATTCACTGTCCCAAGGTTTGCAGCTGTGCTTTCCCTTGGAAAAGCAGAACCTCACCAGACACCTTAGCTGCATCATTCCTTTAAAGAAAGAGCTTCCTGCCATGCCAGTGATGTCCTCATCCCTGAGGTCGGTGAATGACTCAGACAATGGTCACTGTACCAATATCTCCACTGCTGTGGGGTCAGCAAACTCAGCATCTGAGTCACCACAGGATCAAGGAAGTTATCTACATAAGAATGGCTCCCAGCAGGGACAGAGAAAGGGCGAAAAATTCCAAGTTTAAGCTGAAATGGAAGCTGCCTACTTCAGGAAATAGACACTGCTACTTAGACTACTCTGTTTTCATCAGAAATCTCTCACTTGTATGTCAATTAATGAAAATACAGTATTAGAAAAATGACAGGATAGCTGAATGCATGGAATAAGTACAACTGATATCATCAGATAAGGGGAAAAACACCCAATCCAGTATTTATGGGAAAAGAAAAAAATGCTACACCAGGTAGGCAAGATGCACAGCCATCTCTCTATACATGCACCCAGATATAGAACTTACGTTACCCCACCTGAACTTCACAGGGAAGAAGTTTGTGGATGGTTTGTTAAAAGCAGAGATTCCTCCTAATTACTTCCTATCTTCTCAGCTGGAAAACTGTTCATATATGTCTGTGCAAGAAAATAACTTACTTTTAAAAAAAACCATTTTTTTGTGATGTGAGTTTTTTAGTCTATAATCAGTGAGAGATGTTAAATTAAATGTGAGAGAGAAAACCCTTTGAACCCTTTGGTTACAATTACCTTTATATTCTGATGCCCAGTGAAAGAAGACACACCAAAAAAAGGACTGTGGTGAATTATCTTCCCACTTTACAGATGAGGTAGAGACAAAGCTGTTTGTTTGTCACTTTGGGATGTTTCTCTATATGATTTACCAGTTACATAATCCAACCAACATCTAAACAGAGAGCAAGACAAGGAAAGTGAAATTATCTTACTGTCACTGTAAGAACTACAGGCTGGACCAAAGTGAATTGCCTAACCATGGAAGAAAGGGTTCCAGAGCTACCCAGAGTGCCCACATTGGTTCAGCCAGACCTTCACATCACTTTTCCTACACTGCATGTTATAAACATTGACCCTTATAAACTGCCACCTTCTGATTCCTCACCACCGATGAACAGGACACTCTTCTATCAAAGGAAGGAATTCCAAATGGTTCTGTTAAATTTTGCACAGCTTCTAATTGCAGAGGTGATTTATTTGGAATTTAAGTACCTCCCTGGGTTATGGCTTAATTCCCTTTGGAAGGAATGGTCCCACACACAGCTGGAGTGATTAATGCATGTTTGTAGATGAGCTGATGTGGTGGTGCATTTAAGTTGTTAAAATAATTAATGGTTACGAGTTCTGTACCCCTCTGTTCTACTTTCTGCACCCCCCTGTTCCTATTTTGAAGTCAATTTTTCCCTGAAGTTGTACCCTCCCTCGAGTTGTCCATCTGTCCTCACCCTGCCCACTTTTTCAGACTGTTCTCTGTCAGTCTCCCCCATGGGCCAAACCCTATCTAAATGCCTCCTTGGAATTCCCCTAAACCACAAAGCCCCATTGGGCCATGTGACCCCTTCTCCTCCCCCTGTCCTCCCCATTGGCTCCCCTAAACTGTGTCATTCTATGGTGAAATCCTCTCACTCCTTTCCCTGATTAGTTGTGTTCAAGTTTCCACACCTTGGTCCTCCCCTGTTTATAAGTCAGTGTACCCTAAGATCTGGGCTCTCTTCTGCTTTGTCCCTTTGAGAATAAACCCTTTGGATTACACAAGCAGGAGCGTCTCCTCTTCATTCTTGCCTCCGGCCTGTATCTATTAACCATCTCAGTGCTGTAGAGCAACAGTTCTAAGCTGCTGCTTCCAACAGCCTGCTTGGGAGTAGTGTCCCTCTGGCACCAGCGCTGGGGTGGCAGAGAGCTAGCCCTAGACTCAGGCACAGTGTCAAGCTATGAATTCTTCCCCAAGAAGTGTTCTTGCCTTTTCAGGTTTGAACTCAGGCAGGTGAGCCACTTCACTATTACTATTCAGGAAGCAACTGGGGCTGGGATTTTTATCCTCCAAAATGAAGTTTCTTTCCCCCTTGCATGGTCCAGTCTAAATGATGGAAGGACAGGAGGGCACCAATATCACACTTCAAGTAGCCTCACTATTACAAAGAATCATCACATCAGCTGAAGAGGTTACAAAAATCTATTTTAACACAATCTACCTGCAATCTGTTTTCAATTACTCCCTTAAGGCTCCTTAAATGTCGGCGCTTCAGATACTTCATAATAACCACAGTATTTTACCATCTGCTGATGATACAGGTCTTGTGAGTAAAACCCCTCCTGACTACAAAAGGCAGGCCATTTAGACTGCCTCTCTTTCTGCTATCCCCACTCTGCAAGGGGGTGTTAAGATTACCATTCGCTGTTCCTTCTTCCCTTTTCCAAAGTCATTATTCCTGTAAAGCCTCACAAAAGCACTTTTTATTTTAAACTGCACACAAGAACAACAAAACCAGGTAACTATCTATAAGAACAGGTATCGTTCTTGCCAAAAGGATGGAGGTCTTTTGTATTAAAAGCACAGAGCACTTCCACATCTTTCTCATTCCCCTACCTTGCCTTCCACCAAAATACTAAATTTGGCAGTTATTGCTTCTTTACTCCCAAAAGAAAAGCCTACTGTGGGACTTTCTGCTCCTAATGCACTGGCAGTTGAAAACAACCAATTGACAGTCTAGAGAAGGAAAAATGAAATTATTTCACTTGCTTCTCCCACTCTCAATCCCAAAGAATCACTACAGATTCTGTAAGAAAAAAAGAAAAGTATGAGACCAAGATGAATGCTGAAAGGCAAGTAAAGCATCCACAAGGTAGTTGTGTTGTACTTTTTATCTCTAGTTATATAAAATACAACTGCTGGTAAAAGTAAGTCCATGGCAAAATTATTGACTTTTATATCTTTTGCTCTGTAATGCTTCCTGGAAACATTTAACAGGATGAGTTTTGACAACTTACTCTGTGACACAACTGGTACAACCTGCTTTCCTACCACACATTGCACCACGCTCCAATACACATGATGGAGCTCCCTGCCTCACTCCACACAGAACCAGTGATTTTGTGTGTGTGTGTGTGTGTGTGTGTGTGTGTGTGTTTACCCCCTGCTTATGCACTCACACAAACAGAAGTGCAGGGTAAAAACTCCTGTCTGACATTCCTGTGGGGGCCTTCACCTGACTGGGTTTCTACCTTTGCGAAATACACGAGAATTTCACCTTTAAGAACTGTACTCCTAAAGACAGAATTTTATATAGTTATTCAAGAATTCAGAATATTTTAGAGGCAACAGACATATCATACAGTGATATCAAGCCATGATTGATAACCTATTACACATATTAACTCCAGTAAGTCAAAGATTTCATTAACATAACAAAAAAAAAAAATCTTTAATTTAAAACAAAGTAAATTATTTCCCCTCAGCAACCCAGCTTGTTTGGGTTTTATTCTTTTCAACTGTCCTCCATTTAAGAAGTGGACAGTGAACTACAATGAAGTCTGGTTCTTCCTAAGTCTTACCTACTGTTAATTACATTCCACTTGGGTTCACATGCTAACATTTACAACTTAAAAGTACAGTTTTAATAGGCTGTTGCATAGTCCAGCATAGGAATAGGATAATTCTAAAACACAAGACGTAGTGAACAACCATGCATTAATACATAATGTGTTTATAAAGGTCAATATTTAACAGTTTATAAACACCTCTGCAAAGTGAAATGTGTTGTAGGATCGAGCTGATGATGTCTTTTGGGTTTTAATAAGGAGACAACCTTGGCCTGTCTAGTCAACTGGTACACAGTGGGTCATGCCCATATCCTTCATAATTAGACTTGAGCAGGAGGAACAGGAAGTTTTCTTCAAAAGAAATAGATAAAAAATCCCACCATACGTGCAGTTGAAAGGACTGGGGGTCAAAGACAAGACCTCAAGTCAAATAAAGTGGCTCCTTCATAAAGATCAAAAGTTGTCTGAGCACGTAGGATGCACATTCAAAACATATTAAAAGAACAAAAAAGACTTTTTTTTTTTTGGCAGAATTCTCTCTGAACATCTGAGAAGTCCAGGCTCTCAGAATTATACTTGGAAGATACCACAAAGCACTGTATGTAGAACAAGTTCATGCAAAACAGAGGCAGTTGAGGAATATGTAAGTCTGACAGAAAAAAACCCCAAAAAAACCCAAAACACAAGAAAACTATAATTACTACTTCTCCAAAGAAGAGTGACCTAAAGACAAGAGAGGTAATACTTGGCTCCTCTGTGCCACTTGTGTGTCCCCAGACAACATGAGCACTCAGCAACTAGGGTAATGCAATTCTTAAGTCACACATGCAGGGGAAAAATGGGAGAAAAGCACAAAGCAAAATTAACTCAGAAATACGAGTCAGATTCACATTCAAATCAGTCCCTCATATTTGTAATTGGGAAGGATTTCTTCCTGACTTAAAATGTTATTTAAAAAAATACAGGACTATTAGAGCACCCTTTGAAGAGAGCTACTTATGAAGTGCTAATTACATTATTGATCATACATGCTAGATTCATTATGAGCTCAACATGTGGCACAGAAGTTATTTCATGAGTGGCCTTATTCCAGCATCAAGTAAACTGAGAAGTGGAAATCTTTGCAAAAAGACAGTAGTTACAAACATAATCCTCTAGTGTGCCATGTCTCAGAAGGTAAGATAAAGAAGACAAAACAGAACACCTCATGACTGCAACAACAAAGGTTTTTATTAGAGTGAAGAATATATAATCACTGTACAGAAAACATTTAAAGTGTGAAATACTGAACTGCTCTCTGTGCATTCCTGTTGCTGAGCCTGTTAGTGATCATTTAATTGGTTGCCTACAGTTGGGATAACTTATCAGCACTTAAAAACACTTTTGTAAGCAGGCAAGAAATGATTGTCCTTTCTAAAAGGTAACATTGCCCAAGGCAGAAATAAACAATCATATGAATTAAAATTAAAACTTACTCACGGAACAAAGTGGGTGGGGAGGGGATGGGAGGGGATTGCCGTGGTTTAGTGAGGGGTTTTTCTGTAGCCTTCCTGCTTTAGCTTTGCATCTACTTCTATTTTAAATAAGAAAATATATTAACATGTACAAGAATTCACCATTAAATCCAACTTCTTCCAGTTATCTTTGGCTTGACAGGAAGTTGCTTACTTCAACCTTTGAGGCTCCCAAGGATGGTACAAACAATCATCTTCCTTTAAAAAATGGTTGGTTTTGAACCTTTAATGAACAGAGACTCAAAAGGCTTCTCTGACTTCTGAGTTCTCAGTTCTTCACACTATTAAATCTGCAGCTTTTGCCTTCCAAAACTGTTTGGTGAAGTCCACAAGGGCTTGAGAAAGTCTCTGTTTTGAGTATTTGCTTGTTTCCACCATGAGCAGGAAAAAAGCTTATTTTCTCCAATACTAAAAAAAAAAAGAAAGACACAGAGATGACTCAATCTGGTTTACTCTCAAAGAACAAATGCTATGCACAAATTGAACTCTGTGTTTAAAAACATGGTGAAATGCCTATGGGTAGATGATTTTCACAATCTTTCAAGGGAAAAAGCAGCATGGAAACCAACTCTATGCCCCTTGATAAATTATTTCATCCAATACACACAGTCCTGCTGGTAGACATTCCCTATCTTACTTTGGCATCCAGTACGAAGAAAAACAGAAGCCTTGTGCTGTGGTGTCTGCATTCTGTGATGCAGAAGCACTAGGGTTATAGCCTGGATATGTTCTAAATCCACGCAACTTCTACAGCTGAAACTGAGTTTGCTCCTAAACAGGTATCAGCCAAGCATTACCAAACCCCCAGAACTGTACAGCTACACTTTAGGTAAGACATGCTGCATCCCACAAGCTTTCACTTTTCTAATCACTGGTTACCATTTCAGCCCTGAATGCAACTGACTTGATTTGTAAATTCACAAGGGAAATAAAACATGAAATTAGACACTTCAACTGTAGGTTTTCTCCTTCCTCTACAGAAATAAATAATGCTGCTAAAATGAAAACTACTCTCCAGGGAGAAATGGCTATCCAGTCTTCATTGGTATCAACTAAAATTAATATGCACCTTTTCCTCCTCTTGAGAAATATTCTACAACACTATTAGCTTATTTTAAATGCTGAATTTATTTACTTCTGAGACAACTTTTTTTGATAATCATTAAGGAGACAGGCAGTGCATGAAAAGGTCTGTAAAATATCTGATAAAATAACAGATTAGAGACATATTAGGAACTAAAGGTTTCATAACACAGCTGTAAACTGAGCACAATTCAGAATACTGTTATAAAAGAACAATACTGAGCTGATTCCAAAACATCCAGAGTACTTTATCCAAGAGCTTTACTTACTGCAAAGTGACATACAGAATACTGAAACACCATGGTTTCTATAATAACCAACCTTGTTAAAAAGCTTTTAAGTGCTGCAGTAGACTGCACAGATTCCTTGCAGGCCTATTTTGGAGGCAGTAAAAGAATAAATACCTACTGATAAACAAAAAATATGTTGAACACATTTTAAATGAAATATTGTGTGGCGTTAGGCCAGATCGTCAGTTTACACTTGTGTCATAACACCTGTGTAGTGTTGGGTTTTTTTCCAGACAACTTTTAATGCTATGAAGAAAAAGGCCACTGACAGTTCAATGCAGAATCATAGTTTAACAAATTGAAAGCTTCAATTGGCCATTGAGTAGGATGACCCCTTTACGGCAAATTCAAGACCCATTAATTGTTTTTTAACGATTTGCAGACTCCATGAACACTACAGCAGCAAATACTTAAGACTGCCTCAGACAAAAAGGAAGGATAATGACTTTGACTGATGAAGTAACAAATACCGCTAAGAAGCAGCCGATTTCACCCATAATATAAAGAGAATAGACATTAATTACACTTACTTTTAATGTTTAGGTTTTTTTTTTTTAGTTTTGGGGTTTTTTGAAATACATTAATAGAGCACAGATCCTTAAGACTTAAGACTGCTGATTAATCTGTGTCTATTCTTTCTATGCATTCTCCTCACTCTTGCAATCCAGTATCTTTGCAGGAGAAAGCCTGCAAGTCTGAATTTTTCAGAGTATGAACAAAGGCAGTAACTGGAACTCCAAAATTAGCATCACATGGAGTCATGAGATGCCTTGAGCACTTACAAATCAAGATGCTTGTTTTTCATTCTAGGCACCAGATGCCCAAAGCAGAAAAGAAAGCTAAAAACACACAGGTTGCATACTCTGCAGCAGTGCACAAAGATTGCACAGAGCCTCAGGAAAACGTGTCTGTGCTGAAATTCAGCATGGGGCGCTGGAGAGGTAAAAATCCCAGAATAAGGTAACTATATCAGGCCTACATTAGTGGCTGTCACATCTGCTTATTCGGTATCCAAAGTGTAATACACCAGTGGGCTTGCATATAAACTCCCAAAAATATAAAGGGAAGATGCAATCAGTGCCTGCTGCAATGTCTATCAGCTTTTTGCTTAGAACACCATTGCTGGGTACCAGAATTACAGGATGGTTTGGTTGGGAAGGACCTTAAAGATCAACTAATCCCAATCCCTCTGCCATAGGCAGGGACACCCTCCACTAGACCAGGTTGCTCAGAGCCACAGAAAACCTGGAGTGACATTCTTGGGTACTTTTAAATATTCTGAACAGATCTGTCCTGCGATTTTAAAAGCAGGGTTAAGAACTGAAGAAAGATCAAGCAAAAACAAGCCTGAATGGAAAAAGAAAAGGTCACCTGAATCAAACCTGTAAACTCCGACTTACTAATACACTTTCACAAACACAGTAACAATTATCTGGGAGAGTGTGGCAGTCACCTAAGGCCAATGAAGTTAAAAAGACATGTCTTTAAAAAAGAGACTGTCAGTATGTGATGAAAATAAAGGTCTACACATATACTAGACAAACTTAAAGCTTCAATCTCGAAAATTTCTAATAGGGTTTTTTTTATTTTTTATTTGAACCTTAAGGCAAATGCCAGGCATTTTTCACTTTGTCTTATGAAATAAACATCCTCCATCTGAAGTTCCAAGTAATCCATAGTGAATAACAATAATACAAATACTTCCTTTTTTCACATCTCATAAAATATCACCTTTATTAAATATATAGATCGACATTATTTCTTCTTATCCTGCACCACAGTGCAATTCTTCAAAATAAAAACTAAGTTTGAAGAACAGATGCTTTTTAGCAGAATGGATAGCCTTAACAACAGTTCTCCTCAGTTCGTATCATAATTTGACTAACCTTTTGAATAAAGAATCAGTTAAAAACCAGGGTGATGACTGGCTTTCCAGAGCAGTTTAATTTTTCCTCTTAATTTCATTTCTTGTCATGGTCTATGACCATGTCATATTCTACTTAAGGCAGTGTAATATCTTAAATCCCTGATAAATACAAAGCAAATGCCAGATAATTTTAAGGAAGAAAACCCAAAACATTGGAAATTCAAAGCAGAAATGCTTTTGTGAACACAGTTTTATTTAACATGGGAATTAAGTATTTTATTGTCTTACTGTGTATAGTAGTAAGACAGGACAGAGTAAGATGACTTAATTCTTCATATGGGTATATTGTAATGACAAAAACAACAGAGGCAATAATCTGTTGTCAACCCAGTTCATCAGCAATAAGGCTGCTGTAAGGTCTTCCTAGAGCTTTCTCCAGTCTGAACAATCCCACCTCTCTCAGACTGTCTCCCTAGCAGAGGTGCTCCAGCCCTCTGCAGCCCTCTGGACCTTCTCCAGCAGCTCCCTGTCCTTCCCGTGCTGGGACCCCAGAGCTGGATGCAGAGCTCCAGGTGGGTCTCAGCAGAGCAGAGCAGAGGGGGAAAATCCCCTCCCTCCCCTGCTGCCCACGGGGCTCTGTGTGCAGCCCAGGACACGTTTGGCTCTCTGGGCTGTGAGTGCCATGGCCGGGGCATGTCCAGCCTCCCACCCACCAGCACCCCCACGTCCTTGTCATCTTGGTCTGTTCATTCCCCAGCCTGGATGGGCATCAGAAGTTGCCTTGTCCTTGATGCCAGACGTTGCATGATTGCTAAGATGGTTCAAAAATTTTTACAGGACCTCTACAAGCTTGTTCTCCAGTCCTTACAACTAAAACACAGTTTCATCTTGTAGTAAAATGAACGAAAACATCACACAGTGATGTTATACCTTAAACCTACCACTCACAACCTCTTGCCTTACTCAGCTATCACAGCTGGTCTCCAGTGACTGAGAAGAAAATACCTCACCTGTGCAAACTTGTGTATCTGCTCCACAACAGCTGCAAAGAGAGCATGGACACTTTCATCAATTAGACTCTGCATATAATGAACAGCTTCTTCATCAGACAGGTCCAAACGAAACTTGTCCTGCACCTGGAATGGGAGTGGAAATGGCTAAAATTAGTTCAGCAGTTAAAAATATGCATGATTCTATCGAAGTATACAGAAGCAGAGTCATTTTGGCTGTTTAGTGGAAGTCTCTCTCTTACTTCTTAGCTACAGCAGATTGTTGGAAACGTACAGTGTGATTTAAAACAACTTATTTCAAATCCTTTAATAAAAAAAATAGTGCTTAAATAAGCTAGAAACAGTCCCCTAATTCAAACTAGTAATTTCAAAGATCAAGGTGAAAAAGTCAAGAGAAGCACTTGGAAATACAAGCTTAAGCAGGACTGAAATGCTATGAGAAAAAGAGGTAACATTCACCATTCACGAGAGAATTAAATGCCACTTGAGAAAAAACAGAGAACTTTGCATATTCAATACAAATTTAGGAGAGTCTGGATGATCCTAATAATTTTGGAAAGGATATAAGACTCCATCCTACTTTCAGGTAACGTTCATCTTTCAGAAACTGTAAGGCAGTTAAGTAAAGAATACAGAATGGGAGGAAAGTGTGAGCAAATCAACTCTGTCAAAACTGACCTTTGTATGCTATGTGTGAGTGTGAAGTTCATTAACTTTGATTGTATCCACCGCCCATGAACACTTGCTTGGAGACACTGCTACCCCTCACAGGTGTTTTTTCTTTTGACAGCAACATTGTACCAGTAACACATTCTGCTTAGTACTTGCAACTTGTACATGAGTTAAAAGCTGAATGCAAAATAATTAAGAATATAGCAATACCTATATTTTCCTATTTCCATCTTGGCAATGCCAAGAACATTTATGCAGGAGCACTAGATGCCTTCTGTGACTTCCAGCTAATTCCAAGAAAATCGTTCAGAATTGATCCAGATGGCAAATTTCCCTAACACAGTGGAGCCCAGTCCTAACTCCACTGAGCCTGGTTTTAGCCTTTTACCCCTTGAAATCTCTTCTGATGAGCCTAGATTCTAGCACAGTCTAAGCAGTACTATGGCCATCATTTTAAAGTACTAGTTACCTTGCAAAGTAGTGCTTGTAACAGTATGTAAATTACGCAGCAAATTCACATTAGTTGTAGAAGATTTATCGCTGCCATGTAGTCACATGCTTTATTGTCATAAAGATAAATCTTGAACAACTCAAGATCTTGTGGAGACCATCATATTCAAGTATTTCAGCCTCTTCCATAACGAACTAGGTAAAATGATGTCAAACGATCTCTTTTACCCTATCTTTATGCCAAGTCAGAATGTTTCACATCCTAGGTAAATTGTTTCAATGATTAATTGTCCTGTTTAACAACTGTGACTTATTTGCTATCTGAATTTGTCCAATTTCCATCTCAAATGGTTGAGCTCATTAAAACTTTTTTATATTAAAGAGCTGTCAATCAGAAATCTCTCTCATGTAGGCAAATACCAAACAATTTAAGTTGTTTCTTAACCTTCTTGTGGCTGTAAGACAGTCAAGTCTTTCCTGAACATTTTCCATGAATTTGCTATTTTTTAGCCATTGACAAAAATGTGAGGCCAGTTATTTCAACAATTTTCATAACAAAGTTGAATTTGTGAGATGATCCTACCTTCATGTTCTATTTTGTATGCTTTCTATGCACCAAGGATATCTACATACTCAACCACCCTCTTAATGACAGCAAAAATGCTCCAAGATTTCAGTTGAGTGTAAACTGATTTCAGTTTAGTATAACTCTGTGTTCCTTTCAAAGGCAACATATCCCAAAATAGCATCCTTCTGTGTCCTAATGTGTATTGTTAGCACTGCAATAAAAAGCTTAAGGTAGCCAGCACAGTATGGTAAGATTACAGAATTATAGAATCCTTTAGGTTGGAAAGAGTTCTACAATCATAAAGTTTTTTCATTCAAACTAACCATTAAAACTCTGTTGCTGATATGCTTGAAGGAAGCATAAAGTGAATATTTCCTCAGCTTTCTTTCAAAAAAATGTTTGATCAATATGAAAGAATGGATTAGGCCAAAAAAGTCCAAACTTTCAATGAAGCATGTTACCAGGGAGAGATTCAGCAGATTATTCCAAGAAGTTCTTGTTATGAAGAACTTTCATCTTCCTAACAAACAGGATGAGAAGGAAGTTTATTAACTCCCACATCAGAAGTTTTAGACAGTGAATGACGCACACAGTAGAATCCAACGGAAATTAATGGACTACTCACATGCTTGCAATTATGCAAAAGCTTAAATACATCCCCAAATTACAGCAGAGATTTCTTTCAGATCTATTTTAGAGCTCACAGAAAAGGTGATGTTAATGAGAATTCAGCAAAATCACTAACTCCAGTTTCAAAAAAAAAGAAAAAAATTACTGTAACACTCTTTTACACGACTTTAGTAATCAAACACTTTAGCAATCTTCTAATTTGTTCATAGAAAACCTTCTCAGAATTTCTGCAGTTTGTTATATTAAGATGCAGCTTCATTCTATGGAATTAATGACTAATTACACCCACTTCCCACAAAACACACTGGGCACGCAGATACAGGTGCAAAGATATTCACCCATGGTTAGATCTTGCAATCAGTTCACAACTAACAGAAGGATGAAATCATGCCCAGTATTAGACCTCTGCATAAAAGTTTTTCAGCCCTGCATTAACACTGATTGCTGAAACCTAGATGAGAAGAAACAAGGCAAAATTAAAAATTACTTCTTGAGCTGCAACTGCAGCAACAAGATTAATACACACAGATTTACAGTTCCTGCAGGAAAGAAATAGTAATTCTTATTTGAAGTATCTTGAGTTCCAATGTGAGATGAGTTTGAAAAGCTGATAATTTCTCACAGATGAGGTCAAGAGGAAGAGATTATTGCATGGAGGGTGAAATCCTAGTGAGATATACAATTATTTCTCAGGGATAAACCAACAACTTATGAATGATGACCACCATGAATGCATCAAAGACATCTCACTGGAAGACTTAGTCAGAGCTCCTGTTTTGATACTTAAATCAAGTGCATTGCTGTAGTTCAGGATTTGTAAAACAGAAAAAATAAACTTGAGGATCTAGATGAACTTTTGCTTTGTTTCCAAAAAAGGAAACATTAAACCCCTTTCAATATACAAGTACTCTTTTGAAACATTAAATCTCAACAGCAGAACTTGAATGTTCCAAGGATGAAGAGGCTGAATAAGTAAGACTAGTCTATCAAGATACTGACATTCAACTTGAAACTAAATTAAAGTTGTCCACTTCCTATCCCCCTGAACAGAGGATAGTTTAGTATCAAACTGTACAACAAGAGGATTAAAGAGTTGTATGAAACTGTTTGACTAGATAGTTTGCTGTTGCAGTGCATGCCTAAGCCTTTCAGAGTTTTATATGTATCTTGTTTGTATCAGCCCAGTTTTCTCCTTCCAAAACTCCTCCCCTGACCCCCTTGTCAATCACCCTGCCTAGGTGCTGAAACACCTGCCCCTTTCCATTGTCCTAACGACTGACCCCTTCTAGAACACCCAACCCCTTCTTAACCATTGGCCCGAATTCTCCTGTGGCCTCAAGCTATGTTCTGAGGTACTTTAGGGAGAAGGATAGGCGAGCCCCTGCCTTTTCCACGTGGAGTCACAGCAATAAAACATCTTTCTACCCACGGAAAGGGTCTGCTCTCTTCATTTCCAAAAGCTTCACCACACTTCCAGCTAGCAGGACTGAGGGACCCACGAACTATCGCTGTTGCCTGGAGTAAGCAGCCTCAGCCGGTAAGCTGCACCCAAGGGAAAACCACAGCAGTTTGCTATACTTCAGTTAAATTTAAAGCACTTTATAAGGAAGTTCTCTCAGTTACCCTGATACTGCTTCCATTTTTCAAAAGACAAAAATTAAAAGGATAAAAGAACATCAAGGACAGTTCAGAAGAAAATACACAACCATTTAAGTGTGATTTACTTGTGGCATAACTGTTGATGATGAAAAAGGTGACCATCACTTGCAGCACAATCACACAGAAGATGGGAACGTAGCAAGGTAACAAGTCAAAGAAGGGGAAAAAATATTTTACAGGAACAAAAAGAAAGAAACACTACTTCACACCATGATTATCCCAAAAATCTGACTCAGAGGGGAAGAGCACAACATCTACAGGCAGTGTTAACTGATGGTAAGCTCAAACTCCATTCTTTTTCTTTATCTTCAAAAAGAACTAAGATGGATACTGTTTGGAAAATGGCATCAAAGATGTCCTATGAAGCTGATTTCACAGAAAACTCAGAAAACTAACAGTATGCCCCACAGGGCATTTTAAAGTAGAAAAAAAAAAGGATGACAAAAAGAGGAGATGAAATATTCAAGAAAACACTAACCATTTTATTAAGAATGGTAATTAAATATCTGAGAAAATGGGCAGAGCATTCAACTGAATGAACTGTCTTCATTCCATTGAGTGCATCTCCAAGATCTGTCTTTGGCTACTTTGTAGTTTTGGAAGTGTGACATTTTTAGGACTGAGAAATCATATGAAAACACAGCTCGGAGTAGTACTACTGTGGCTAAGTGCATTTCCCTGCAGAATTCCAAGACTTTCACTTGGGCCTTCTGTTCCTGAAGCACAAGACTGCCCTGTCCCTTCCACCAAAGGGCAGATTTGTATGGACTTTTGTCCTCAAATCAGACCTACTGTACAACATGGACCACAGTACCATATTAAACTTCGGAATTTTCACTAGCAAGTACCTTTTCACTTGTAAAACATTACCTGAAATGGATTAGGTACTTAATGCTCAAGGTTATGACAAACTTTGGAAATTCTGTGGAAAATTTTATAATCTTCAGGGCAGCCCCCAAATCCATATTTCATCATGGACACTCATAGCTTTGTTTCAGAATTAGTGATTACAGTAATGAATTTTAAGGTGACATATAAGATATATATATGAGAGTTAATCCTATTTAGTTTTCAGACAAATTGCAAGTCAGACGTTCTGAAGACTGGTGGGTGCTTTAGTATTTATTCTTTCAGCAACATTAAGCAACACTACTTATGTTTTATACAGTTTTATCACACTAGTATGGGATTGCTCATTGAAACTTCAGCTGCTTTAAAGAGAAACTTCAGTGTCTTTTTCCAGCATGTTACACAATATATACTGGATGTAAGCACTACTGAAACGAGACGAAGATCAATTAAAAGAAAAAAAAAAAACAAAAAAAACAAAAAAAAAACCCACCAGCAGAAAACAGTATTTTTTTCGTGATTATTTTATTATTTTTACTGTTTTGCTTCATAATTATTACAGTAGTCAGCATCCAATATTCATGTGGCAGAAATTGGCATTAAGTGTTTGGCTTAATCCTTATCACATTTCATCTTTTTCAGTAAATAGTTTCCTGCTATCCCTGTTGCTTGCAGTCCAAACAACTCACATCACAAACTATTCAGATGCTTTATCTGCATGAACAACTTCATTTGAGAGACTATTCTGACAACAATCTTTGTTTCCAAGGGCTCAATTTGAACATAATGTGGTTTCTAAATAAGCCCATGTAGGCTTCTCTATTTTTTTTTTTCTTTAATAGAAGACAACAAAGATGTTAGTGAGCATCTCTAAATTGAACTTCTGTGAGAACTGGGGTGAGAATCAGCCACTACAGTACTCAAAGATGATGCTGCTCCAGCTCAGAATTTCATCATACTGGCCAAAAACTTACAATCAACTAGACACTGTGATATAAAACAGGAGCACAAGAGTGTTCTCACACCTGGTTCATGTTTTGGTGTTTACTCCAACTTCTGTATTTTTTCAGTATTTTGAATTTAATTAAAATGCAGGAAAAATCAACAGCCTAGAAACAAAAAAGCTGGGTGTGCAGCTGCAACATCATTACCCAAATGGACAGAGAGATGAACGTCTGTCGAAACAAAATAAGCTCCATGGCAATGTGACACTTTTAGAAAGCATAAACCTCCCTAGAGCAGCAAGAAAACACTACTAAACGAGCAGACTAATCCAGCAGAAGTGACTTTACTTCTGTTGTAAATTTCCTGCTGACATGAATAAATCTCAGGAAGATTTCCTACCACCACCTTTAAACAAATACTGATATTGTTGGTGAGGTGAAAAGCGACAGATATCCACTGCCTTAAAAGGCTTATCAAGTTCCAACTTAGAAAGTCCTTTCCATTTCACTAACTTGGGAACTCAACTCTCAATTATCCTTTGGCTGACTGGGGAGCACAGAGGAGTGGGAAAGCAGTGTGAGTTTTACTACAAGCCAGATGAAAAAAACTGGAAAAATTAGTTCAGGTTTAGAAACAGAGTAACTCAGAACCTTTCTGTACCTCCAGTCACATCTCTGCTTCAGCTTTTATACCTGTACAATAATTTTACTTTGACATATTTCATGTTTTTAAAAAAAACTACAAAAAACATATCTGCTCCCTCTTTTTGCTAGTTTCCATACAGTTACACTGATCATGTTCTTATCAATGAAGCTCCCATCAGTGTTCACACAGCCTTGGAAACACAGAGAGTGCTCTCAGTATTACAGCCCACAGTCAGATGACTTTCCTCTCTTCTGGACAGTTTGATTTTATCCTTTTTTGGGTCTATCCAAAGGTGGTATCAAAATGAATGGGGCTACTTTCACAAACAGCAGTTAAGCTCCTGTTATGGGAGCCAAGTATTTGTGCTGTCTGTGCTCACAACAACCTTGCCTGTAACACAGCTTCTTTGCAGCACCTTCTTTAATCAATGGACATCGGAAACAGAACTCAGTCAATTACGCCACTGTCTTTCAATGCCTGCTGAATCCTTTGTCTGCCAATGAATCACTAGTCCCTGATGACTTCTCATTTAAAGGTCAATTCAGCTATGAAGGACAGATAGAAACCATCTGGCTTTCCTGTAGAAAAATAAAAAGCTGTTTTTGTTAGGAGGTGACAATGCTGAATCCATTAGCTACATCTGAAGAGTGATGGTGCACCTCTTCCTTACGCAAAACTGGCTACATAATTGACTCCAGATTTTAGTCATTACTACTTAGAATTTATAGCATTGGCTAATTTTATAAAGCCCAACAATTAGCAATTAACACTGCAGCTGTGCTGGAAATGGAAAAGCAAGGAGCAATGGTAGGAAAAAAATGACTGTAGCAATATCTTCATTGTATTATCAGTTATGCATTGACAAGTCAATGAAACTGTTTCAGCCCAGTCTTTCTCCTGAAATCCAAGAAATGGAAAAGCATATGTGAAGAGTAGAAAACTCAAAGGCAATTATCTCAGAGGCCAAAGAAAGGGAAACACACACTGAGGAGAATCCTCTGCTACTTTTCAATTTAATTCCGCTTTGTGACATTTTTGAGCCAGGTTTTCAGAAAAGCCTAAATCAGAGAGTGGCACTAGGAGATGGTGTCATGAACCATGTGATAAAGCACACTATACTGACAGCTTTCTTTATAAATAGTATGGAGAGGATAAAAGGACATGAAAGGATCAAAAAGACAACTAATTTTAAGCTTTGCAGTTACTTTTTCTTGGTCTGACAAGCTTTTAACTATAAAACTAAACACCAAGAATCTGAAAAGGGTTTCTCCAGGTCTGAGGATAGAGACGATTTTTTGCAGTTGGTAATCCCTGTTTTATGGGTTTTCTTATGGGGAATATAATGAATGGGTGATCAAAAATGGAGTGAGGGAAGTGAGCCAGGGCAACAAGCTTTTCATGTTTTTCTGGGAAAGTACTAACTGATTTTTCCATAAATACTGGGTAAACTCACTGAGTGATACCGTGTATACCCACTGCAGGCAGACAGCTGATTCAGAAACCAGTTTTCCATATACTCTTCAAGAATAGTTGTGAAACTTCAAACAGAACTTTGTTTGTTTTCAGGTCAATGCTTCCTTGCTTATTTTCAGTCCAATTTTAGCTGTGGGAATGCATGGTTAAGGTCAGCACTGATTTAACTTCTGAAAACAAATTCTATGCAAAGCAAGTAAGAAGGTACTGCCAAATTCCAATGTGCTTTAAATCTGTACCTTCAGATGAAGACATAGTGAGTTTCTGTTTCTTTTCATGCTAGCAGTAAAAAATGATCCCCATTGCCATCTTGCTCTGGTAAGTAAATCAGTTTGTGTAGTTTGCTCTCTTTTAAACAAGAAGATTGTGGAAGCTCCTTCAGGGAGGACAAGAACAGAGCACCCAGATATGCTTAGACCATCCTATGCCAATAAACCATTTCAAAGAGGTGGAATTTACAGAACATTGTACATGACATAAGCTACTATTCCAATTTTGCCTTTACTCGATCTATTTCTCCCAAGACATTTCACAACTTTTGGACAGAAACAACACTTGGACAATATGCCTTCTGTTAGATTTTAAGCTTGACTATACAATTGTATTCTGTCAGTGAGGTCCCTGAGATGTCCCACTGCTATTAGATGGTAGAGGATAATTCGGAAAAAAACCTCCAAAACAGTCTGCCTTGTTCCTCAGGTTAGTAGTTATAGTCTTAAAGAATATTTTCCGCACTCAGATTTTTCTAAAAGGTTTCATTTAACGTATCAGTATGAAATGCTTAAAAAAAAAGTAATCACAACCAACTCAAATCATCCAAGGCCCCACTGAATAGGACATGTTTCACTGAAGTTTCCTTATGATCTTACCTGGTTTCCTTCTATAACTAAAAGTAAGAAAGTCCTTCCAACATCTTTTAACTACTCTAACTAGTGAGCATCCCATTATCAAACACCTATACACTACAGGAAACCACAAGAGACAATAAAACAAATCAAGACATGGAAAATCAAAGTAGTGTTCTTTATTTTATTTCAGTTTATATTATTCTAGCCCATGGTATAATACCATATGGTAGATGCAAATATTATTTTTATTTAGAGTAAGTGTACAATTACTAAAATCAAACCTTTGTTCTGGCTCTAAGACCACAGTAGATTATTTGTGGAAAGTTTAGAAAAGAGGAACACAAAAATTATTTCTGAATGCAGTTTTTACACCTTTCTGTAGCCAGCAGGCAGACACTTCGTGCAAAGCACCTTCCTGCTCACCGGTAGCACAGGATGCCCCTTTGTGAAGACAAAGATTAGATTGGGAGTTCAGCTACCATCTAACAATTCTGTCATACATCTAACAGTGTTTTCACTTTGAGGAAGCAAAATTGTATCCATTAAAGAAAAGTCTCTCTTTAGCAATAACCTTTAGAATAATTCATGCCTATTTCATAACAGCAGTATAGCTACGCCTACTGAAAAGTTCCAGTATGAAAGATCTTTATGCCAAACAACTTACTTGACAAAATAAATCGCAGTGTAATATTTCAATAGGCATTGTAAAATATATAATATATATATACTACTTCAGTAAGCATTTCTTTGTTTTACAAAAAAGGAAATCACTCTTCTTGCAGTTTAATCATCAAACTAGTACTCTCAGTAATCTCCAAACTGAGATGAAGGTAACCTGTTTTGTTGCCTGTAAGCCCAGAGCCTGACTGGCTCCAGGCCCTAACGCAAAAGAAAGGCCCTACAGAAAAGGGAGCATGAGTGCTGCCAATACAGAGGAAAATGCTGACTATGAACCTCACCTCTACTCTTCACCAGGACACCTTCTTAAATACAGGAACATTTGTAAATCTCCACCTTTGTCTTCTGTGAAAGTGATACCCTGGTTGAAATGGCTATTGACTGGTCTCACATATGAAAGGTAATTTAATTTTGCAGGTCAGTCCAGAATGCATCTTTACCTAATTTGAGTCTGCTGAAATATATATGGATTTTTTGTTAAAGCTTTAAGGAAAAAAATAAAAATCAATTGAGATGCTGAAAGCATTTATTCAATTTTTCTACAACAAGGTACAGTATTACCTTCTTAAATGACTGAATCAACTTGCCACTCATCCCAAGAGAGGCAAGGCACTTTGTTCCTTTTTTTTTTTATTAGTTCTAACAAAGCTTATAACTGATTTCAGATGAGCTAATGGGTATTTAATACCCCAAACAAGTTTTCTGGCACGTTATTTAACAAAACCCCAAACAACAATGACCTACCTATTGACTGTTATTTAACAGGTTAAGATGATTCTGATCATCTAGCCCATTTAAAGCTGTTTTCTGGTTTATCTTTTAGAAGTAAGATAGTAAAATGAAAAATCAAAAACTAAAGAAAACAGTTACTTTCACAGGAGCTTTGAACATTGTCATAAATATTCAGTAGATCATAATATCAACAACTGCTTTATGGAAAGCTACTCTGCTTACCCACCCTTTAGGGATCCTAGGATGATGTATTATTTTTGCACAAATTTAAGGAGTATATTTAAAGGATAACTTTGAACCAAAAGGACCAAACTGTCAACAGGGGTCAGAAACAGCTGAGCTGTCAGAAAAAAAAAGAAAAAAAGAAAAAAGAAAAAAGAAAAAAGAAAAAAGAAAAAAGAAAAAAAAAGAAAAAAGAAAAAAAAAAAGTTTATGTAAGATAACAAAACTTGAGAGAGCTGAACAATTTGGCTGTTTTTCTGACAATACCTTATTGTGTGGATTTTGTTTTGCTTTTTAAAGGAAGAAGCACACTCTAACTGAAAAGAACCTGGGGAAGTAGGATCTTTCCTTTTCAAAGTGATTTGCATTCCTTATCAGAAACACTTGCCTTACTGCTTCAGTTCTATGTGCTTTCACATTTAAAAGCCTCTGTGAACGGACAGCCTGGAATCTCCCATGAAGATAAAAGTCATAGTTCACCAAGCTGCAGCACTGTGAGAGCTCAGGATCCCAATAACTAATTTCTGCATTTGATCTAATAGTGATCTGTCATGTAACAACTAAGTTTGTGTTCTTTTCATGCAATGAAAACACTGTTATTTCTACTTTGTAATGCAATTTAGAAGTAACCACATGGATCTAATTCAGAGTTCAGGTGGTCAGAGCATGTGCTGGTAACGTCACGGTTGTGGGTTTAATCCCACAGGGACCACTCACTTAAGAACAGGACTTGATGATCCTTGTGGATCCTTTCTAACTCAGAATACTCTGTGATTCTGAATTTCCTTTTAGATTTTGCTGCCTTTCATGATGTCCAAATGTATGCAATACTGTCATGCTTTACATAATTTTGATTTTTAACTATTGTACATAAGTGAATTGTAACATACTTCTCAGCTGTAGAAAAGACTTTCTGGCTTTCAATTCTGTATCTTGATTTGTTAAGTCAATGAAATTATACTGGAAATTTACATACAGTAAAAGAGTATTATAAGTGTCTGAAATTCCCAACTATTGCTATATTAAAACTATCCTTTACAAGTACTTTACAGAACCCAACATCCTATTATCATTAATTACTGAAAGCATATATCCTTTGACAGCATTTCTAGAGAATTTTTCACCATAAAATGTACTGCCAAGAATAAGAAATAAGAAACAAGGATATTCCATGTTAATGAGCAGTAAGTATCAGAAGACTTGATAAAAAATACTAGAGCTTACAAGAACACATTCAAGGCAAGGATGAACAACACTGTCACCTGCCTAGTGGAAGTGGCCTGTGGCAGGGGGATGGAATGACATCATCTTTAAAATCCCTTCCAGTCCAAGCCATTTGGGGATTCTGTGATCAAATGACAGGGAACCCTGGGCTAGTAATGAGTAAGATTAAAATGTGTCATAAGTCTCAAACTTATTGGTGCAAACAACAAAGAACCAGCACTTCTGAAGTTCAATGAAACCACTGTTTTGAGCTCCTGATGACTGTTTCAGTCAAGCACAAACTTGCCCCAAATTAACCCCTGCTCTACCTGTTGATGCATACTTCAAATTTTACTAGGATTTATGGTGCACTTAATAGTAGACTTTGTAAGCTAAAAGATCATCCCCCTCCTTACTGTATCACTCATGTTTCCAATGAGTAAGCAGAGCCAAATGTGTTCTTAATAAAGAAGAAATTCTTAAGATAGGACTTGCATAGGACCTTGGGAAGGTCTCTTCCTTGAAAGGAAGATGTCTCTATAAAAGTGTAGTTACTTCCTGAACTTGGCAGGTATTGAACCATTTCAGTTGCCTACTTTAGGCTTTTATCTCCTATGCTCTATGTAAGTAACCTACTCAATCTGTAGGGCATTTAGGGACAGAGGTGAGGTTCAAGTATTGATAAGAAGAAATAATTTGCTGTCACTTTCGCAGAAAAACAGCTGAGTGGAGGGAAAATTGTCATCTTTACCACAAAACACAGCACTTGTGACTAGCTTAGCTTCCTGGATATGGAACTGAACAGCTGTAAGAACTCTGTATCAATCTGAAACCAAGAAATTCTAAATAGAAATGCTTGGATCTTTGAAGAGAAAAGGAAAAATTCGTGCAAGTCACAATTTAGTTTTCTTTAAGGAAACTGTGTTAGAACATGAAATATTTATTTGAAGATTCTGAATCTCTGCTATCATAGCTTATTGAAAACAGTGAAGAACAGCCTATCTGAGAGACAATCCACCGCTTGAACAAAAATTACACTAAACTAATTTCCATTGGATACACAGGCTCCACAAAGTCTTTTGGGTGATTAAAACAGATAGCCCTTCACTGTAAATCAGGTTATAAAACTCCAACGTTTGTCTAAAATGTAAGTGTAATGAAATCTAGATAGAGATGTAGCCAGTATTTTTCATGTCAACTATTGCTCAAACACCAAATGGAGAAGAATGACTTAAACTGGTGTAAAGGACAAAGTTAGAATTATGGGACACAAGACTGCCTTCACAATAAACAAAAATTTCTTGTTGATGAAGATATACCAGCCTACTGGTTTTAAATCTTCGGTAGACTGATGATTTAAATGTTTCAATAGTCTGGTTTTGTAACTAGAAGAAGATTAGTTTTATAAAACCATCCACGACTTAAAGGTTTCCAGACCAGACAGAACAATCTTTAATGACACAGTCAGTGTTGACTGCTTCATTTTTCCTAAGTTTGATAAGGTGGAAACACTGTTTTTAGCTAAAATACCCAGTGGAACAGAGTGCTAGAGCAGAGTATGTAGCATTGCATGGATGATAAAAAGCCATTCTGTATTCTTGGGCACATGTGCAAAGTGTTCTCCAAGTACATTCTCCTGTCTAACTTCAATGTTTCCAGATATTGCTCAAAGCTTATGAAACAGGAACAAGTATCTTCAGACAAAATTAAGTCATCATCACAAATGACTGAAAATTTCATAATGAGATATCCTGGGTTACTGAAAGACAATGAAATCGTGATTACCTTTTTTACAGTCTTGTCAGGTTCAAGAGCAATATCTGGAATGTTGGCATCCACCATAAGGGAAAATAAATTCAAGATCAAGTTGGAATACCTAAGCAGAAGAGCAAATTAGATAAAACACTTCGTAAACAGTACAAAAGACATTTTGTAAACAACTTAAGAAATCATCATAATCTTAAAAAGAACTGCTAATGCTTCAGAGATCCATTTTTAATACTAATTGAAAGTACTTGTGTTAAAGAACACAAGATACTGACATTAACTACCAAAGTTTACCCTTCAAAATTTCTCAAACTGCCAAAACTGAATGAAATGGTCTGATTTTGCTACAACTTTCTAAAATTGTCAGAACATTTACTCAGAGACACATCAAATATAAACTATGATTTCACATATTTTTAGTTTTAATGCCATTTTCTATCTCTGGTAGACAAACCTAAGCTAGAATACTGATTCAAAGGTTATTTTTTATTAAGAAGTGATGCAGCAGCACGATACATATTCAAAGAGATGAAGTCTCCATAAATACAAAAAATTATTTTTCCAATCAGTGCAAGGGCTTTTGACAAAACGAATTAAATATGTAACCAGATCCAAGTCTGCAGTGGCTCAGTTAAGCTCCAGTAATAGTGGTAGCACAATATGCTTAGGAAGTACAAATGTCATCTATAACCATTAGAAGATACAAAAAGTTTTAAGCCATTAAAAGAGACAAAACTTTTCAGCTTTAAAGTGGTATTGGAAGCACTCATGATAATTTTTTTTAAATAAAACCATTTTACCCTTGCAAAAAATTAGCTGTCAGTTTCTTTACCAAAGGATAATTTTCAAGCTGTTCAATGCAAACTGAAACTGAAACTGCAGAAAGATCTAGTTCCCTTTAAGACACCAAATATGTTACTGACTTCACCATTTGAAATATTGCTTTGCTAAGAGAACCAAGAGCTTCACAGATGATAGAAAATTAATTTTTAGCAGCAAAACTTGTTTATTAGGAAGCTACTGAATATATATCAGCTGACAATTGCAAGGAGTACAAAGTATTTCAACTAAACAGAAGGTCTGCTTCATATCTGCATTTTACAAAGTAAATATTGCTCAAAAAAAATCTCTCTAGAAAAACTTAACTCCAACAAAATCTCTTGACACTTTATTATTATCTGGAACTAACACCACCTAACACATTCCAATATAAGTTTTAAGACATTATAAGACCAGCACTAAAATCAACTGTTTGGCTAGTAATCTTCAGCGCTTTATTTCTTTCAGCAGTTTTACTTCACTTCCCCAGGGGCATGGGGCTGGAGTCACGAAAATTACTTTTACGATGAATTGAAAGAAAAGAAGAAAAGTTAACTCTACCATTTTGTTTTAGGTCTGGCTAAGGAACCTGGCAGTCAGGTTGCTCTGTTGCTAGGAACAGACACCACAGATTTTAATGAATTTTTCTTCTACTTGCCTGAAACTAGCAAATTTGTTTTTAAACATGTTTAAATGTTACAGGTGCATGCTCTCAAGTCTCTTCCTAGGCTACTGGTACCTTCAGTAGTTTTCCCTTCAAACTGATACAGAATCCAAAGTCTCAGTTCAACTGTACAGAGGATAAAAGCTTACAAGCACTACAGGTTATTGGAGCTATTTATGTGATGGAGGCTTGTGAAAAAAGATTTTAAAGGTGTAGGCATCATTGTTAGATGCCAGTTAAGAGATGGTTCTGTTCCATACAATGAAGTCTTCTGATTCTCAAAGAATAAGTTTACCTGAAGAAACTCATTTTTGGGGTGGGGGGAAATCAAGGAAAGGTAATTTGGGGGGAGTGTGACATAGAAAAAACCCTAAAAATTAAGGAAGAATTTCTCACTATACTATCTGCAGGTCTGTCCTCTGCCCCTCACCACAAGACTTCTATAACTCAGGAACCAAAGGCCATTCTTCTTATGGGTAACATCTTTGGCAAATATGCCATGAGGTTTACAGCTGGGGAATTGACAGCCCAAACTCATCTAAGGAGAGATTTTCCTGAGGGATATAACTCATCTTTGACATCTACAATAGAAAGGCCTCTGGAATGGGTGACATACATCCACAGCCAGAACAAACTCTGAGACAGGTTTTCCTAGTTTTAAGGAGATTTAATGAAGTACCTAAACCAAAACCTAAATCCTTCTCACATCATTCTTTGCTTTCTTCAAATTCAGTACAAATTAACTCACAAAATAAATGAGGACTCAGCTGCACTGAAGGTTGATTAACTTCTGGTTTGAACATGAAGTACCGTTAAAGAAATTCAACAAAAAAGCACTACTTCTACATAGAAGAGGTCTCATATATCAAGAAAGAAAACAATATCAGACAAAAGGTCAAATTCTCATTGCTGTTTTCTGAGAAAAGCAACTTTTGTTTTCAAGCAGTTAATCTCAAATACCTGCTTGATCCTAAGCATTCCTTTATTTATTTTTTTCAATATTTACCAGACCCTTTGCATATAGATGTCCTAAACCAATCAAATATTTAGGGTGTTGACTTTGCAATATTCTACCAAATTTGAAGCCACAAACATCCACTATAAAGACAAGGATAGGAAGGTATACAGTAATCTGCAGTCCCAAACTCAGGCCCTGCTTACCTGGTCCAATTCAAAATTTTTAAGCTTAAAATGCCTTAAGAATACTACCTTTCTTTCAGTGGAACATGGGATCCCCCACAACTCAATTATCTTCTCAAAGGCATGAATACTCCCTAATCACTGTAATGTCACAGTGAGCTGTAATAAATTACAGCATTTACTCTTCCCAGAATATCTTCTCACAGTCCAAACTCGGTCATTATGGACCTGATCCCACCCAGCTTCACTTTTGCTCTTCTCTCTTCACCATCTAATCCCAGCTTTTAGAACACTATCCAGACCCTGCACTGCCAAGCTATGACCTTTCCAAATAAGCAGCACTTCCCAATGGCCATTACAGCTTTCCACTTGTTGCACACAGTGTTTCCATTCAGATCTGGACAGCACCCTCAGTGACTAAACTGAGAACAGATTGGGGAAAAAACTGCACTGGCCAGCTGGACCACCCCACCCACACAGAGAAAAAAATCTCAGCCCAAACTACAGCTTCTGTCCCTACTCCTACTTACCTCCTACTCCTTTGCCCTTACCTACGCCCGCTAACTCCAACTGAACAGCAAGCTTCTCAGAGGACTAATGCAGGGGAAACTCTTACTCAGAAGGAACAAAACAATCTAGAGCCTCACTCTGGAAAAAAATTCTGAAATGCTCTGACTGGATTCTTTGCTGCCACAGATTGACCAGAGAGGATGTAGAGTCTCCCTCAGGAGAGATACTCCAGAACATTCTGAACATAACCCTGTGCCATGTTGTAATGGTTTGAAAGCAAAACAAACCAGAGGCTCCAAGTCAGAAATACAATTTAATAAGAAAAAAAGGTAAAATAAAATAAATGCAATAATACAAAAAGACCACTGACAGAGTCAGAATACAACCTGAGTGGG
>JBBMKD010000115.1:69748487-69762548 GCA_037834095.1 Argya squamiceps | reverse complement strand
ATTGGTTTCAACAGATGATGAAGAGGGTGATAGAATACTTTGTGCATATCTTATTCTACAACCCAGGACACATGTGCTCTGGGATGACCCTCCTTGAGCAAGGAGGTGGGACAAATGATCCATTTTGTGATACTATCTAATCTGCTGAAGATGTGTAAGCAGGAAATTCTTGGTGGAAAGGAAATGCTGACATGTGGCAGGATTTAAACATCTTTAAACAGGCTCAACATGTATAACGAAAGCATAAAAGACTGCTACAGTCTAGTGAAGATGCAAGTCTTGCTGACAGCCACACTTTGCTCTGCAACACATTCAGAATGCAGCAGCTGCTCCTTCACTACAGCACTGCTGACAAACACACACAACTGATTACTGTTGCTCAAAAAAGTAGAAAGCATCTCCTTATTCCTACTCCCCAAGAAAATTCCCCAAACTAACTAAAGAACATACAATAATGATCATACGCCAAACTGCTTACAACCAGAAAAAACCATGGACAAAACTATTCTTTCCCTTGTAACTTTAAAGATTGTTACATTTTTTCACTATGCAACATCCATTCCACCAGGAATTCTGATACACCAAGATACAGTACTTGAAATATGTAGAAAACTGGTTATTCCCCAGGGAAATAAAGAACTAAAATAAAGCACAATCTGACGGCGATAACAGAGTTTCCATTTTGTTTTAGCAGTCAGAGGTTATGATTTCACACTACTTGGCTGGAAGATGTGTCTGTGAGTGGATTTCTGTCAATATGCAGAACTGTTAGAACTGAAGTGCTCCCCATCCAATTATTCTTTTTTAACAAGTAATCTTAATTAGTTTTAGTTCTAGCTGCTTAAAGTAATAGTTACAATAATTCTAATATTATTATACAGTATTGTTGTTGAAAGCCTTAAGGATATTTATCCCCAATCATTTAAAACTATTTTCCAATAAAGTGAGCAAATACTGGCAATACTATAATTACAACTACAATTCCAGTCATTAAAAATAAAACCATTGTGATTTACAGTTTAGTTGTATACCCAAATTACCACTATACTACACATTTAATGATGATTTTTGTAGCAAATCATTACATAAATTAATTAACATAAATTAATTCAATGAATAATCTTTCACTGACACAACAGACCTTTCCACTGAAACAGCTAGATTTAAACAATATAAACAAGTATATGTCAAATATATGAGAAATAAGAAATACTTATTTAAGCAAAGCAAAGTTCACAAGTTGGATTGTTCTCCGAAGCCATGAATATTGCTGGCTGGTAACATGCCACTGTTTTTTGAAATTGTTGAATGGCTTTTTAATCCATGTCAGTCCCTAGACCGACTCCTTAGTCTTCTTACTTTTATCAACTGAAGAACTACAATGCAGCATTTAATTTCTTATCACTGGCTGCTTTCTATATTCCAGCTTTTCACAAAAGCTTACCATAATACCAATTTCTTACACATATTTGAAGGTTTCCATTAGGTAATCTTTGATATTAAAATTAAAATCTTTCCGCTTCATTGAATATGTGCTAAATCAGATCCCTGGACAGACCAGGAGTGTTTTCCTGTGCTCTGTTCAAACAGAACAAAAATGAGCTACTTGGTTCAGAAAGTTGAGGGTATGTAATACAGTCACTGGAAAAGAATTAAGCTGACTCCAAATTTAGAAGAAAGATCTGTTGGTTCATAGACACCAGAATCTAAGGAGTTTTTAGCTGCCACAATTCTGGGTATTTAAAGAAATTTCTAACATACTTGATTGTCACTACAAGTTGCTAATTTTTGTCCCACAGGAGCTGAACTGAACTAAGCATATGTGTGTGTCATCTTCAAGCCAAAGAATTTGATCATCACTAATTTAAACTGGAGGAGGATAAAGCAGGCAAATGAGTAATGACTTAAATTAATATGACAGTTCCTTGATCATCAATAACCAGAGGAAAAGAAGCTTAAGGGCAAAAACATACCCAAAAAGAAATGTAATTTAATATTCCGCTTGAGCTATGAAATCAAGCTATTTAAGTTATTAAACAAGCAAAACTGGGGGCTTTAACTTGAACAACTACATTCACCCTCCACATTACACCAACACTGTGATATTTTCATTCCTTTGTTTCATACAAATTCTTGTGTTCACATTTAAACAAGCCTTAAATTTTCAACACAAACATGTCAGCAATTCATTCACTCTTTAGAGTGTCTCTAATGAGTTTTGGCACAAACCCAGGGCTGTTACCTGCGCAGGTGGAGGAAGGCTGTGTAGCACTGCTTACGGAACTCCTGGTACTGCTCACTCTGGGTGCCTCCCATGCCTTCCACCATCTCCTTGTTCAGCTTCATCGGGGGAGGAAGGGGCTTGGGGTCCCGCCCCAAAATATAACCAAAGTCAATGTGAAACAGTTTACCTGTAGAAGAACAAAAGGCAAACACTGCACATAATATAAATTCTTGGTGCAAGACTTGGTGCAAGAAAAATAACATCTTTATGAAGACAGTAAGGATCTCCCAGAAAGTCTTCTGTAAGGTTTATAACAGTATATTTCTTATTTTTAGATGTTAACTGGACATGATGGTTTTAATGAAGCAAAGCTTCATTAAGCAAACCAAATTCATTAAGATTACAAACAAGATCAGTTTTCCTGCTTTTTTGATTTTTCAACATGTGGCATATATTTGCAAAGACTGAACCAATACTGAAACTGGCCAGCAGATATAAAATGCAGTTTACATAATAGATACTACTAATTCTTTGGACCTTCTTTATAATTTGTTAGCAAATTTAAATATTAATACTTAAATATGTGTGCAGTGTGTGTTTTGCATTTGGTTGTTGGCATGAAATATAGTAAATTTAACATACAGCTAATATAACAAAGAGAAAGTAAGACTCATAATCCTTCCTATAAACAACCTTTTAAAGCCATTGATCACCAAAGAAGAGTTCAATACTGTTTTAAAAGTCTTTTGAGTTATTCAAGAGGGTCAAAAATTATCAACAGTTTTGAAATACACTGAAGAAACATCATTACAACTTCGAATTTCAAATCCACCAAGAAGTTTGTCATACCCTTTTTCAGTACTAAAATGTATTGCATCACTTGATCACTATCTTTCCCTTCTCAGTTTAACTGACTGCATTTAGAACAGTTCTGCAGCATTAACTCAACAAAAACTTGTATATACCTCCTCTCTTCAAATGCACAAGGCAACTGCCCTTCCTATCAAGAGCCTGCCGTGCTCACCATACTGCTCACACATTACTGGGGGCAGAATTCAGTGCTCCCTTCCAATATTACTGAACTATGCATGAGATGTTATTAGTGGCAAAATGAACAACTGAACTTTCCTTGGTAAGCTTCATTTTACCAGCAACTTCAAAAAACCTAAAATATTTAGATTAACTGAAGAATAAATATTTTATAAATACATGAAAAAAATATGTTAATAGAAGTAAAACAATTCATAATTCTTAGGTAGCCATTTTTAAAGGAATAATCTTGACTCAGTTAAATACTGTCCATGTTAAGAAAAAAATGTCTCTGAATGTGTTCTGCAAATGTATTTTCAATCTGGAATGTGTAATTTAAGCAACAATTTGAGCCATACCACAGCTACATTACAAAAAGATGATGAGACTGCAGATATGCATACATATACAAGACAGAAGGTCCTTTAAACAAGAAGGTAGAAAATTATTAGCATGATTGTTATCTAGACAAACATAGCACAGAAGATAGTCTTGTTTCAGAATTACAAACCTGAGCAGTTTGTAATACAGACAGGGTGTATTTGCTATGGGGTATTCTAACCTTCAGCATCTGTAGTCATATTAAGATTTCATAAGATTTGGAAAAAAAATGGAGCAGTCATATTTTTCAATTAATCACCTGTCTTTGACTGTTTCATTGAATAATATGTAGTATCAATAGAAAAGGCTTCTTGAGATCTGTCATAAGCATTTCTTCTTCAAAATTCCATGACAGTGAAATTTCAAAGAGAGATCAAAAGTATCCTGAATACTGAATAGCCAAAGTGTTTGCTGACTGATAAATGCCACAACCATTACATTTTGCATAACTAATTGTGCTATTAAAAAAAGCCTTCCTTCAATACATTCTTTCTGGGCTGCTACAGGAGATTCTTTTAGAGCTTATTTTTGTACACCAGATTTGTGAAGCAACCACTTACAGAACCCTTCAGTCATTAAGCTAGAAGAAATGTTAAACTAAAAAGTTTTGGGGACCTTCTTTCTGTTCACTTATTCAAACTTGTCACCTTAAAGAGTCACGAGACAACATTTTGAATAAAACAGTAACTTTTGTTGCAGTAAATATTTTTTTTTCAGTTTGCTCTGGAGAGAAGGAATAAAAGATGAAAATTAATAATTTACATTGGTAACAAAGACATCTAAAACATTCAATAATATTTGAATAACTGAGTGACAGACATCTAGAAAGTGAGATGAGGCCATCCTGCATAAACACTGCAGGTTTCCTAGCTGTACCTCGAAATTCAGCAGAGTTTTAGGCTGACTTAAAATGTATGTATAAACATATTTACAACCTTTCAAAAACCTGTCTACTAAACACAGACTTGACTAATTTTAATTCAGCTCCTGCAAGATCAATTAAACCAGCACCCCATGTTACAGAACACGAAAAAAAGGCTCTACCTGGTGCCTGCACAAAGCTGCTGCACCAGGAGCAGCGTAAGGGAGCACTGAAGGTCTAGAGATTCCTACAGTGCAACCTGGCTTGTGTTACCCTTCAGGACTTAACAACTGAACAAATGAAGAACAAGCCTGCTTTGGACAAACTAAATTGGCTATATATTTAATACTGAAAGTAAGTGATGTTTTTATTCTTATTTATCTTAATAAACAATATATTTATCAAGTTAATAAACTCAATGATTTCAAGCCTTTTAATACCTAGATAAAAAGGTTGCAACTATCTCAAGTGATCACCCCAAGTGCCATTTGTATTAGGGTGTTACACTGAATATTCCACTTCCATTATATTAATGAATGTGACAATTTTCACTCAGCATAACTCCAACTGCAAGAACAAGGGGACCTCTGGATGACATCTGGTCCAACTCCCTGGTTGAGCAGAGACACGCAGTACCAGGTGCCTTAGGCAGGACTATGTCCAGACAGTTTTTGAGTATCCCCAGGGATGGTCTCTCTACAACCTTTATCAGTCATTTCCTGTAACAGTTCATACAGCTCATATTACAGTATTTATATACAGTAATCACCTCTCCTCCCAGTAATCCACCCTTCATGTGAACTTTATGCAACACTACTTTTTCTAAAGGGTTTGAACTACCATGTTTTACAAAGCAATTACATGTCCTTCCTTCAATATACAGTGTGTCATAACACGTACACTTCCATCTCCTACACCACATTTTACCATGATCCAACTTCTTCTGATTTATTATGTCTTAATTTAAAGGGTCCTAATCTTTAGACAGGCCTATAAATTACAGACAAAACTGGACCTCTACTTCGGTTTACTACTGTTCCCAAATGCGTGCTAAATCATAAAGGTGAGGGGTTTTTTTGTTTGTTTCAGTCATGATTTCAACTTAAAACCAGGAATTACTTAACAGGTGAAACAGATCTCATTTTTAAAACTAGTGCACTAGAAATCACCCTGCCCTCCTCATTTATTTTACTGTAGAAAAAGCAAGACACAAGACATTTACTGACTGCAAGAAGATAAAAAGCTTCCAGGAGTAAGCAGCATGCACATATAAAATTATTTAATTCAAAATCTAAAAGCTGATACTGTTGGGTACTTTTGAGCTTTTTTTTTTTAATTCTTTTATTCTATGGGTTTGACTACCTTTTTCCATTCAACATCTGGTATTCTAACATACAGAATAAAGAGGACAGGCCACTGGACAGTTCAAGGACATGGCACAAAACGTGGAAGTTACTCTGACTACCAGTCAGGGCAACAGGAATTTCAAAGTCCATCTGACTTCCTTTTGGCCTAGAGAGTGATCTTTGATTAAGTCAAGGATGGACCTATAGAGAATAAAAATTGATACCTGGTGCTTGCAATAGCCAGTAACACCTGACTGCAGCTGGAGAGGGTGATTTGTCCATTACTTTCACTGCTAATATCTAGATTTTAATACAGGAGAAGGTTCCTGTGGAGCAGCACAGAAATTGTTTCATTTTGCTACGAAAAACCACTGAAAACCAGAGAGAACTCTGAAAACCTTAAACCAAATGCAGAGGACAGAGCAAATTAGATGCAATTACTGAAATAAAGTAAGTCTGATGGCAATTGTCTCTTAACAGTAAAAATGCAAATTACTTCAAACAACTCTGTTTGCATTGTTCAGGAGGAACAAAAAAAAACCAACCAACCAAAACACCCCAAAATTCATTATTTCTTCATAACCCTCTTATTACCACTATTATTTTAACTTGGCCCATATAAAAAATGTACAATTTAGTGATTATGTTAGCTGAATTCCTATTTCAAATTTGAAGCAATAGGATAAAAATGCCTCGGATGAAAATGACTGGATGGATAGGTTGGTTTTCTGGCTTTCCCAGCAAGTTCTGATGTTGTCAAAATTTTAACAGACCATTGTCATGATGAAAATATCAGAATGCCTAATTTATTGTAGTAATTTTCATCAGCAGCTTACCATCTTACAGCTTTCCCAGGACTACACAAAAATGAAAGTAAAGTGAATTTTTAAGAACTTATTCAGGATGCAGGTTTTGAAGTCAGATGTAGCAACAGATGGAGGTAAAGTTTAACACTATCAGCCATGTAACTGGTAAGAGCCCAGCTTGTCTTAAGCATTATAACTCACCTCCCTCCCCCAAGCTGTCCATTCTCAAAATACATTCCATACAGGCATATTATATGAAAGAAACAGGTCTGATATTTATAACTACATGACAAGTGCTGTGCAAGGTACCTAGAAGAGAAAGTGTTTCAGCAGATCAAAAGCTAATAGATTATGTTCTTTTTGCAATAAGCACCACAGAAAATGGAATTCTAGAGAGAAATCTAAAGCACAAAAGTATGCATTAGTTTTTTTTTTTTTTTAAATAAGGATGTCCCTCTATCAAGACCAGTAACATTTAAAAACATCTTTAAAAAATTTACATACTGTATTTTGCAAATTAATAAATGTATTTAACAATATACTTGTCTAAGTACTGATATAGAGTGAATGCATGGATCCTGCAGGTTTTCCATTTCTACCATCTCAGACTTGCTCTGGGATAGGTTTTTCTGACTTGAAAACACAGAAAGTAATTTCATATATGAATCTGTTCAGGTCTTGGCTGTCTTGCCCTGGCAACCCTTTCTAACCAAGACTGAAGAATAAATGTGGTGTCAGTTGATGACCACAGTTCTACCTTTAAGCATTAAATGAGAAGACAGCCCAGTTCTTTCATCTATTTACACACGATGCCAAAAGCAAATGTGGCTTTCAGGTTCTGAGCACCCAGTCTTTGATCTGCTCTTATATATTAATAACCTAATGTCTTGGGGTGACATGGTGTTTGTATCCCAATCGTCTGATAGGTCTGGGAGCTGGGGGCGGGGAGAGGCGCGCAATTTGTTTTTAGAAGCTGTCCTCTGCCAGCTGGCCCTGAGAGTCGAATTCAGCACACACAGAGAGTTTTTTTCAGCAGTTAGTTAGCTAGCATAGACAGCAGCTGGAGGAGGTGCTTTGCTTTCTTTTTTTCCTCTCCTCCTGGTTTTTTTCCTCTTTTCTTTCCTGTTTTTTTTTCCTTTTATCGCCTTTCATTGGAACTGTTAAAAAATCTCTCTGGACTGAGGACCCGGGGGAGCGCCGTGGGGGCTTGCATCTGGAACCCACCAAGATCTGCGCAGCAACGCTCCCCAGCACCAGAGGAACTGAGACAGAGCAATCACCTACAGGAGGGACTTCTTTCCTGAATCTGTCATCTCTCCAGGGTGGCACAAAGTCCTTATCATCGGGTAGTGTTCAATTTACTGTGCCAGGGAGTGCTTTGCCTGTTTAATAAACAGGGTTCTTTCCACTACTCTCTGAGGAGGTTTCTTTTTTCCGAACCAGATAGGGGGACGGAGGGAGTGCCCCCTTAGGAGGTTTCCTCCCAGATTTGCCTTAAACCACTACACCTAATTTTATCCACATAGCAATTTTCCCTCCTGCTACAGAGCAATTTCAAGTGTATGGCTCAGGTCAAAGCCCCTGTACTTAGAGAACTGATACTGGGAACTTGCACTTTCATGCATGTGACCAGAGGTTACTGAAAGACAAGCTGGCCATCACAAGGGTGAGAGTAAGTTGGTCAGATACATACATAAGTAGTGCTATCAAGAAAGCCATTTGAATGTCTACAATATCCTACAGTATCTACACATAGCCTGGACCTTTGTGAAACTTCCGCATGTCTATAAAGTCTTTCTAATTCTCCTTATGACTGTACTGACTGCCTTGCATATATGAAGACATCCATGTCTGGGTATTTTATTAGTACCTAGATGGTGACTACAATCAAATCAGATAGTGTAAGAACTGCAGAATGAAGTGTTCTCAGGGGAAGGCATGGCTTAATTGCAATATACTAGCCTAATGCATGTTTCACAGAAGTTAGCTGAACATGCCACACCTTGTATATCATAATCGAGCTTCACAACCAGCCAAATCTTCCTTCTAAGGCAACAAAAGGAATGTTGGCTGTTAAATCAGATGCCAGCTTCAATATATAAATCAGTCTGTAACCCTAAAAGAGGCACTGATGTTCCCTAAAGCTGGGCATACAGTTGAAAAGCAGTGTCTTGTTATCTACAAATCACAGTAATATCTGCTACAGATTTAGAAACAAGATGTTAAAACATAGAGCAATTGAAAATGCATTCTGTCTCCATGAGAAGTAAAAAGTTCAAAGTTTTCAGAGAAAACAAATAGCCCTGTCATGCAATACTGAGTATATAATATGACCTTTGGGTCACCAGCCAAGACACATTTATGAAACTGATGCAAGCCTTTTTGCAATTTCTGACATTAGTGACAGATAAGGATGTTTTGACTGAACATTCCCCACATCTCCTTCCAAACACACTTCTACAGCTGTCCTTGAAGTATAATGATGCAGCACTTAAAAACCTGAAATTCCAGATGTCTTGTTCAAGACTACTACTACTACAAAAAAAGCCAGTCTTTTCTAGAACTATAGGCAAAAAAGAGTCATGAAAGACAACAGAAATTATTTTATTAGATAACTGACATCTCATGCAAAAAACCATATTTCTAATAGGTAGAAAACAATGTTTTTATGAACTTCTGTATCTAATGCTTAATATTTAAATTATACTGCATCTATTATAAGCACAGACATCTATGTGTTACATGATGATGCATCAATTCTATTGGAAGGAGACTAACAGATGTGGCTACATTCACCAAACTGAAAGGTTGAGCCAAAAAAAAGAAGTAATGGTATATAAGAAATACATGAACACACAGCTGGTACCCAGCATTCCTACCCTCGTGGAAACCTTCAATTTATTAAATAAATATAATCAAAAAAGGATGCATATGGAGTCATATGATTTTGAAGGAGGTACTTGGAGCATGCATTCTTCAAGAGAAGAATGAAATTAGCTTTTCCCAACTTAAGGCTAAGCGATTCTCAGTAGTAAGACACAAGCCTTGATAGCGAGTCTTTGTTGTACTTAGAACATGGGGAACATAAGTATTTCTCTAGATTGCTCACAAAAGCTCTCAGTTTGCGGCAGACCATGGGTTTTCAAACTTGGAATGTACGATGGATGTACACTGCCCTCTGCTGTACTCCCCAAATTCTTCCAGTAAAGCCACTGTGCTGTACTTCTTAACACAGACAGGCAAGATGCACACTACCCCAAATCAAAACACTGAACTATTATTAGTCTCAGCATGCAAGCAGAGCCTGCTATGGAAAGATTTATACCCACCTCCACAGATAAATGAGAGACCTCTCAAGACAGATCTTTAAATGACTGGATATTTTCAAACAGATAAGGTAATACACACTTGCTTTAGTTGTTCCCCCACGAGCTTAGAGCAAGACCTTTTACCCTAATCAAAGCCAGTTGTTAATTTTCTACTCTGTGAGACAGACTATCATAGTTAAACGTAGTATATGCTTCAGGCTTACCTGTAACTAACAAGCCTTCCACATGTATGGGTCTCTTTTTCCAAATATTTTTTTTTAAACTTTCTCATGCAATAAAAGTTTCACTTCATAATAAACAACCACAATTCTTAATTCTCCACCACTATGTAATGAAGGCATCCAAGCAATCAGAATTCCTAGGGAAGTTGCAGTTCAAAAGTAAGCAAGCAAGTAAAAATAAGCCAAACAAAAATTCAGAAAAGCATTCCCCTATTTGAAACGCTATTTGTCAAAGCTTTGTGAAGCTCATGCAGCTACACATGAACTCACTTTCAAATGAAAAAAATTGAAATTCCCTCTATTCCAAAGCAGTGATTATAATAGTTGAAGTAGCTTTATTTTCAAATCCTTCATTTTCTCTAGTGAAGAAATCATCTTCTTATTATACACTGGAGTAAATATTACCTTAAATGAGACAATATAACTTACATTTTAAAATATAATCTACTCTGCAATACTCAGAGGGTTATATTCACAAGGAAAATGAAATGAAAAAGTACCAACACATTAGAAATTAAACAACTGTTGCTATAAAATTATACTGCTAAAAAGAATTACCTGTTTTTGTTAGCAACAGATTATCCAGATGTCTATCTCCAACTCCAAGGATGTAAGTAATCACACAATAACCAGCTGTAACAAGTAAATTGTAAACATCAGTATGAGTACCTTTCCTGGAGAGCAACAAGTTCCACACAATTAACAACAGCATATTACATTATCTTAGCTCTAGTTCACTAGCAATAAATATACCACAGAGACTTGGGGCAGGAGTGGCGCTGGTGAAGAATAATCAAGATTATCAGAAGTATGAAGAATGTTTGAAGTACTAAAACTCTGGAATTTATTCAGTACTGCTGAGATTTTAATTTTTCACTATACAATTACATGCCTAACCCTAAAGGACTAAATTAGTTCAATTATTGGGATACAGGTACTTCAAAAGAAGCTGAAATATTTTGAGCAAAGTGAATGTACATGTTTTGAACTGAAGCTATTTTAAGGCCACTGTAAATAAGTAATGGCATTGATTTGAGCCTGGATATCCATGTCAGCTGCACTCACAAGATCAGCAGTGATAAAGAGCAAACTGTTTTAATTGTTGCTTTCACCCATTAACCAGAACAGGCTGAAGCAGTTCTAAAGACTGCACCATCAGAAAGAGAAGGGCAAAGGAGAAGACACTGTGGAGTCACACCTGAATGCCCTTTTTTTTTTCTCGCTAGAATGAAGGGATTTTTTTAACTTTATGGACAGCCAATGTGGTCATCCGTTTACTGAAAATGAACGACACTACCACTTTTTCTTTTCATAAAAATGTAACCACAGCCCCCAAAATGCCTAATGTTTTCAAAACTAATTAGAATTTTGATACAGATGATTTATCATTATATAAATACATGTCCCTGCATTATGAAGGCCCCATCTTACAATACAGAGAGGGCAGAGATAAGATCATTGCCGGAAGAGTATTTAACTCATATTCTCCTTTAAAAAGCACCAAGACCAGACTTCTGTGCAACATGCCAGGCTTAAAATTATTCTTTTCACCACATTTCGGACAGCAAACCACATGCACAGTGCCCTGTTTGAAGACACCTAAACTGAAATATCTTAATACCTCATCCACCACACCCTTCAGACTTCACCTAAGAAGTTACCAGCTGTTAGACTGTAACTCACCACAGCTCTTAACATACGTGTCCATCACCTCTGCGCTGATTCCATGAGGACCAGTCTCACTAGGGGCATGTTTTCTGAAGAAGTTCTAGAGAGAATGACATGAAGATATTTAGCTATTCCATATGATATGAAACTGGGTCTTTAGGTAAAAAAGATATTTAAATCAAGACCACACATGGCCATTATTACAATCTCATAAACTAATAACCACCCCCAAAAGACCTCTAAGATCTAATTTAACATTGCTTTATTTATATTCTGTCTCAATCATCACATTCTTACATGAGACACAGAAACTGAAAAGCAGTTTCCTTTATTAAATGTTTCAGAAAATTAACAGTGTCCCTAAAAGTTACTAATCAGTAACTGTGAGTGACAATACTTCCAATGCAAACTGTTTAGGTCATACCAACAAAAACTAAAACAGGATTAACAGTCCTGCTTTATAAACACATTTGGAGAACATGCTCTTACAGAGTTTGTCATCCTCAATAAAACCAACTGCTGCTATTGAGTTTAAAAAGAAAATAAGCCCAAGTCATCAAATGGAAAATTTGAATTTTCTGTGAAATGTGGACAGGACCAAACAATCCTTCCATCATCCAGAAGAAAACTCTTAATCTTCTTCAGTAAGATAAAACTCAGTTATATCCAAACCTAAGCAAAGTTTCTTCCAGTAGGCACAACCTGAGGAAGCACTGAAAGAGGAGTGTGGTAGTCCCCTGGATTGCATACAAGTTACTAAAATCATAATGAAAAACTAAGACACTTATGAAATTAACTTCTAAAACATGAACTGTAATTTTAAGGTTGTTGATAGAAGGTAAGTAACACTGAAACACCAAAACATCTTTTCTTTCCTGCAGATCTGTGTTTCACCAGGCAGCAGTGATTTACTGTCTTTTAATCTTTTCAGCAGTTAGTGTAGTAGTTATATACAGTGCTCATGTTTACTAGAACAGCTGTGAAATCCAAAATGAACATTTCCAAAAAGAGTAAACCAAACTTCCACAACACCTAAAAGTGTTCAATTACTTTTCATTTTCTTGGCCTACGATGCCCAGCTATTTTATCATGTCTCAGCATGGGAAATTTCACTTTCTTGGTGCACTACTCCTTCACAGGAATAATTGCTCCTTATGTATGCGTAGCAATTGAAACAATAGGGCACCTATTTCCAGTCCTAATATGATGTTGTAAGTAATTGAAAAATAAGTCAGTTGAAAATAAGTCAATTGAAAAATAATGTCAGTTGCACAGCATTTCTAAACATATTATTATATAAAACATGTGCTGAACTAAGTTATGAATAGTACACTTCCAAGATTACAAAGGATTGTCAAGAAAGCACTTTATCATCTGTAAAATTACTGACTGTGCAGATGTACCTTATCACAACATCTGTGGAATAGAAAGCTAAAAAAACCAGCTTATGTAACTTGATGCTGATCACTGACTAGCATCAGATAAGCATCTTTTACATGTGGTAAGTATTTGGTAAGCTTATTTGTTAAGCACATGATAATGAAGAACAATTTAAATCTTTGTATTTTTAACATATGTAGTTTGTAGGAGATGAGAGCTAGTTTGCTTTGGCTCACAGTTACCGAGCTACAAAAATTGCAAACTTCAGTTTCATCTACAAAAAAGGAAAAAAGCTACCATGACAAATCAAATCCAAATAAATATGCTCTATTTTCATTTAAAAAAACCTATTAGCTACTCACCTCATATAGCAATTTGGTATGTTTTTATCCAGCTACATTTATCTCAACCAGGTACGCTCTGCTACCTAGCTTGTGTGCTATGCTTGAAACCAGTATGAGTCTTGTGTGCCACTATTCAGTTTTATGTCCCCACTCAAATCCATGAGAATTAAGGCAATCTGCTAACAAAACCAAGTTACAGTAGCTATACATTCAGTATTGAGGGGAAACAGGCTTCAGAAATTATATGAACAAATTATTTAGTTGTTTCACTCAAGAAATAAAAGAACTAATTTAAAAAAATGACAAGGTCAAATGAAAGACAAACACTCTGAAACAAAACATGCAGCAAGAAGTTTCAGGTGTATTCTATTAATTACAGCAAAGCCAGGATTTCAATATCATAACTAAACTCCACTGTAATTTATTTAAATAGTGTTAGTTTTAGAACCTGAGATACTCAAGTGGTCATTT
>JBBMKD010000115.1:69716104-69748387 GCA_037834095.1 Argya squamiceps | reverse complement strand
TATATATATAAACATATGTAGGTATATGATACCAAAAAGGTATTCTATATATACCTATAAAATACCTTTTTAAACATCTGCTATAATAACCCCAAATGATTCCAGCTGTAATTTGTCTTCTAATAGATAAAAAATCAACTGAGACACTAAGAGAATTTTGCACAAGATCTAAGCCTTCAGCTTACACTGTTTGATCAGAAGACAATTTACAACTCCCTCATCACATACCTGTATAGTTTCCTCAGTAGCAAGAACTTCTGCAACTGGTACTGATGGAATAAACTGCATGAAGCCTAAGAGAGAAAACAGCCAAAACAGAAAATCTCCAATGCACAGAACTTTCAAGCTACTCTGTAATACATGCTTACGAACAGACAGAAATTATACAGTCATTCAACTGCTTCTCATAGGGAAAAAACCACACTTTTTTGTCCCATTTTCCAATCTCCTGCCTTCAATACTTTTAGAACAACTTGCCATCAAGACCAAATTAACCTACAAAAGGTGTGTTTTTACAAGTTTTCAAGATGTGAGAAAGTATGTTGATGGCTAAGTATTTATCCAGAATTTATCTAAATTTTTTTTGTTTTCTCCTCCATTTCATGCAAAGATCTCTAAACAGGAGTGTTAAGTTATTTATTGATGATCACACTGCAAGCCAGCAGCAAAGATTGGTAGCTGCTGATTTTCACATACTCCTAAATCCAGATCAGGCTTCTTTTATGAAGATATTTGAGTCACCTATGGAACACTGTGGTGACTCAGATTGTTTTATTCCACGACTTACACTCTAACAAGACTTTCTTACACACTAAGAACACAAGGAGGAGATTCTTCTCCATACTATATTTTTAGGAAATAAATGTACTCATACCATGTTTTGTACTAGTTGCCAGCACTTTATAGGGTGTCAGCTTCAAATCCAGATTCTCTTTCCTTAACAGCTGGAAAAAAACAATATACAAAAGCGAAGATGAATGCAACAGAAAGGCAGATTCTGTTACTAAAAGGATGTGTATTGGACATTGATCTCCACTGTTCTTCACTGAAACTGATAATGAGTGAAAGCCTGTTTGGCAATTCTTTTTTTTTTTTTTTTCATAATCTACATGGGGTAATTGCACATCTGTATAGAAAAGAAAAAATGGCCACCTAAAGATCGGAGAACTCTGGGATTATTAGCAACATAAGCTGCATTCACAGTGTTTAACAGTCTTGCTTTTGACAAGGAAAATCAAGAAAACAGAAAGACAAGAATGTAGATTAATGATTCTCACCTTATCCATGAGTGAAATAATCTGAAGAATAAGTTGATCTTGACGTAAATCATCACCATGCTTAAAAATTACAGGATATTTGCCTCCATCTTCTGTCTTGAAGAATAACTGAGCAGGCATTAAGGCACTCTGGAAGAGGAAATATTCTACTAAGCTGGTTCACAGCAGTACTCGTATTACCACCTTGCTACAACAGAGTTTAGAAATACAATCTTTGCATTATAGTTGCATTGCCTCAATGGTTTAGAGTGTACCACTTCCAATTACCAAAAGTGTAACTGTATTTCAAAAAGAAAAATACCTTAATGCATTCCTTCCTTTTTTATCAAGGATACATTCTCCCTCCCTGCACCCCACAGCAGCAGAAGAGGAAAGGACAGAAGTATTCGGGTTTTTTTCTGGGTGCATGTAATTCCAATTAACAAGGAAGCACTATGCAAAAGGTCACAACAAAACAATTTAAACTGATCAGATCAAAAAGTGACACAATTATAGGATAAGCAACAAAGAATTCCTAGGGGCAAGTCATCTTAAACAATTAATTGCTTTCTTGATCTATTTAGCAAAAGCGCCTTTTTACATTATTGTTTGAGAAAGCTCATTTAATTGTTTGCAATTTTTCCATGTAAAACAGGTCAAAGGGGATCAATTACCTACGTGAATGATATAATCTATTGCAACTGACCAAGTCACTTGCCTCCACAGCAAATCAAACAAAAATAATGGAGCAAAATAATCTTGAACAGTGTGATTAGATGTTCAAATTAATACTGCAAAGTAGTTAAGTTCCACAAGTAAAGGCAAAATTATTCTTTATGTAGTCCTACAAAAGCTAATGTGATGTCTGAGGGCACGAAAAATTAGTCAATCTTCCATTTTTAAGTCCGTTTGGTTTTTTATCTCATAGACCAGAATGAGCTATTAAATGGAAATATGTAGAATTAGGAGACGAAAAAAAGTCTCTGCTTTTGAAACAAGTTACATCTCACATTTTTAGTCCTACATTTTTTGCATAGCTACAGAAGACCAGTATGTAAAAACTGCCTTGAGTTTGTCCTGAAGAACTTCACCTATTTATTGATAGAAAACATTTAGTACATGTTCCAGCAATCTTCTTCTCCACATTCTTTCCCCAACTCTTAAATTATACTCACACAAAATGATGATTTGAGTTTGGAAAACTTTGCTTTACTGAAAAGATCTTTTCAATGTTTCCTCCAACTAAAGGTGCATGAGCATTCAACTACAGAAGCCTATGTTTCAAGGGAACTAACTTGATATAGAAAGGAGTAAGCTAAAACTACTAGAAAACTATGCAAAAGGTATTCACTTCTGATTTTAAGTAAACGCAAATTACAACACAGTAAACAAGGAGTCTGATGAAACTACCATGCATAATAAGTCTAGGACCTATTTGATGGCAGATTTAACACTGGCTGTCACAGCAGCCTGCATGAAGTTTTTCACTGGCAGACAAAGGCCTCCTGGACATAGGCCTGATTTGTACAGCAAATTTTGGTCATTCTAAAATTAGATTGCAGTCACCTAGAGGAATTGAACACCAATTTATAAAATGGTCCAACACCACTGAGCACAGGTAATAACTTACACTGCAAGCATTAACTCACATTTCAAACAGTAAAATAAGCAAAATAACCCCAGCCCTTTCAATAGTACATCGGCTGTTTTATGGTCACAAGGACCTGCTACAGTTTGGTTTCAGGAATTACCAACCATAGGGATATAGGATTTACCTGTCAGCTGACTGCAACTGCATGAAATGGACCACCACAGTGCTTTCCACTGTCTGTGAACTTAAGCTTTATTAAGCAATGGAATAGACTCACAGATCTAAGCAACACACAGAACACCTGCATTCATTTGCATGATTTTGACCTTAAAGTGGTACTCCTGTTGAATATAGGCACAAAATTCTGGAAAATTCTCAACTTCATAATCTCTATCACTCTTATAAAAGCCTCTTTAAAGTTTAAAAATTTAAGTTGAAAAACTAAAGAAAATAAGGAGTTGTTTAACCACTTTAAGAGCATCCTACAGTTGTATTTTGCCTTGACTATGTCAGTCCCTTTAAATCTTTCACTGATGTTTCTAAGCTTAGGACTCACAAGACTTGTTTATATTTCAGCTATTCAGAAGCTCTCATTTACCTTGAAGAGTGTGGCTTTTTCAGGGATTATTCCTTTAATTTTCACCTGAGGTTCCAGAGGAAGGGGAATAAGTTCCATATCTGCTAAATTCATTTTTTCGTTATCAGCTAACAATGCCTGAAGCCTCTCATTCTAAAAGAACAAAAATTTGTTTAAGAAAAAAAATCCATAAAACACCTACCAGGTACATGTGAAATCCATAAACAAAGGATGCATTATTAACAAATATTCAATTTATTCAATTCTTTAACCATACAAAGCATCATGGTTTCACTCATATAATCCAGGAAAATAAGAAATCTCTATCTGCAGTAATTTGAATAACAAAGGAGATATTCCACCTAGTGTTAGTATAGTCAAGCAATTTTCTAAGTTCCAGACATAACGTAGTCTTAAAAACCGAATTTCTAAATTGCCTGCACAAAGCACAGGATGATTTGTTTTCCATACCAAAATTAAATGTTAGTTATGTTTCAGAAATTGATTCAAATCCAACTCAGAAACTTTATATCCCTCAATTCCACCAAGCAGCTCCCTACCACCAAGGAACCAAATGGCCAACAGCTTGCACTGATCTGATTTCCAGACTTGCTCAACATTCCTACATCTGTAGTTATCAGAAACACAAAACTCATTAATTTTTGAGTACTTTACACTTGGTGTACTACATAGTAATGGTCATTTAACATTAAAGTCTCTAGCCTTTTCCCTTGCTGAATACAACAGACACAGACACCAAGGAGGCCCACAGCTGTTAGAAATCATTCTAGTGGTTAATTGCTGCTTGGTTAGATTGCAATCTAAAAGTAAAAGCTGTGTGTTTTTTAGTTTTACAGAAATTTCCTAAAAGACTGTACAACTGAACACTACCAATGAACAAGCAGGAAACAGAATCTTAAAAATTGAAAAATTCTCTTCTTCTTTTAGTCTTTGTTACTGATATACAGAACAAGTTTCCTCAATTTTGTTAATAAGTGTTTTATTCTTCTGCATAGATATAGTCTATGCATTTAAAGAAACTATCACACTGAAAAAACGATGTTTAAATATACTTATGTGTGTCAAAGGAAAAGGTTATACACAAAAAGAAATCCCTGTGCTATTTCCACTTTCTTTCCCTGTCAGGTGCACTCAAAACATTTTAGCTAAGAAGGACAAAGCTTCTTAAAACATGTAACAGAAAGCCTTCTCCCCCACATGTTCAGTTATATCATCAACTATTTAATTATTCTTATATATTTCTTGGCCAAAATACCCTATGAGCATTCTCAAGGGCCTCTTCTGTTTTCTAGCTACAAACTTTGAATACACTTTGGAACTTTGAACTATCAAAACCTTTCCAAAGTTTGTTTACTAATCAAAATTATTACAGAAGGATGGAGATCTGTTATAGATCTTAGTGCTACAGACTTTAATGAAAGGCTAACATTCCTACCCACTGTCAAATTTAAGCCACAGACAGTCTTTCCAATCCTTTAGTTACCTTTTTCTTACGATTCCCACTTTCACGCTGGACTGCCTTCATTACATGAACCAACCGATCTACAAATGTCTGCTGGGCTGCCAAAAGCGAGCGCATAACTCTGACAGACTTATCACCCTAAGAGAGTGAACAGAAACAGAATTAATTCCTCATTCTGTAATTATTTTATCTAGAAATCATTCCTTTGTTCTTAGACCTATGGGCTTTTAAGAGGTTAAGTGAATAATGATCCATTTCCCATCATTTCAAAAGGTATTTTCTGTAAAACACAATCACAGTCTCTATAGCTGGCAATCAATTATCTGACCTAACAGTGCACTTCAGTTTGCTTCAACAGTTTCAGTGGTGAACATTCATGCCTGACAAACCGATTCACACAGCCAAATTAAGTTAGTAAGGGAAACTGCGAAACACTTACGAAGCACAAGAGCCAGATTCAAGTAACCCCCCAATAAAATTGGAAATAATATTAAGTGTGAGATACATGAAAATCCAGAAAGACTGCATGTCTGCTATACAGTAAAACTTCCAATTCACAGACGTTTTTTCGACTGCTTCAGGTTATTTTTCTCCGTTGATCCAGCACCCTCTGCTGCCCACACACAGAACAGCAAGTGCTGTTTCAGAGTTCCAGACCAGTCTCTCCCCTTGCACTTCAAGGACAAGAGTTTACAATAAATAAACAGTAAATAAACCATATTGATTACACAAGCCTGTTAGAAGCTTTTAGACACAGAGGCAGAGGCAGAGTATTTAAGAATCAGTATGTTACTAACAGGAGCAAGCAACAAAAGAGAAGAAAGAGTTTTCTCTGTATGTTCTTTTCCTTTTTGGCAGTTTCTTCAGCTTACAACAAATTCAAAATTCAAGCAGAAGTGGAAGCTTTTATAAAATTTTAATACACACGACATACATAAACAAAAAAACCCAATTCATCTTCTTAGACACCTGCACTTTTTTTAAGGAACGATTATCCCAAACCACTATGAACTTCATCATACAGAGGCATTACCTTCAGCAAAGCCTGACTGAATCTTCTCATCACATTTAGGTACATTTCATGAGTCTTTGGGTCCCTCTGCTGAGTATCTTGGTCTTCACACTCCACTATTACATACCTGCAGCATAAAAACAACGCAAGTTATACCATACTCTTCGAGCTGCATGATTTGAGTGAAACACAGTAGTTTTGTATTACAGACTTGGGACTAAAAATGAAGATGGTCTTTGAGATCTTTAGCTCAACCAACAGCTGAACTCTTAAAATTGCATAGTCCCAGTTCAATTTGGATCAGGAGAATCTATCAAAGTGTTTGTGGGTTTTCACTTGTGGTGAAGGGTCATCACTCAAAGAGGAGACACTTGAAGTCCAAATCCTATGAACACTCTGGCCAAGAAGTACCACTAAGCATGTTTTCCATCCACTGTGATATCACATGCTACGTAATTTAGTGCATGCAAACTTGCTATTCAAGAGCACCTACAATACAAGGAGAATCTCACCCTCCCTGCTCCCTATTTTACCATTAGAAATGGTGGAAGGAAAGGTATTGGTCCTAAAGCAGCTCCACAGAGTCTACATGCCAGTTTCCATTTCTAAAATTATGAACCAGATACAAAACTTGATAGTACAATCAGAAACACTTACACTGAAAATTTATTTTGATGTTAAGCAGTCACTTGGAATGCTTTTGTCTAAATTTCTACTTGCAGCACTGACAAACAAAAAGTAGCTATTTATTGAAAGCTATGTACATATCTTTTTTCTGTTGGTCAATGTATCTCCTAGTACTACCCAGCAAAAACATGGAATAAACATACAAGAAAGTAAAAAAATATAATAAACGTTATTTAAAAAAGGAAGAAATTAGCATCTCAGTAAATTTTCAAACACTCCATTTGGATTCAAAAGTGACTAATTCAAGACATTCTCCTGGACATTACACTTTCAGCAAGAATTACACCTTCCTTATGTACTTGGGCAGAATCTCTTTGTGACAGAATAATTGTGAGACAAGACTAGAGGTTTGTCATCTGCAACTGATCAGATTTAAGCAGTCTTATTTATAAATACACAATATATTACATCCACTAGAATAAGGCATATGTAACTTCTTCCATGTGAATAACCCCAATAAAATCTGTAACTAAAGATTCCTTCTAGCGCCTTGCTAATGCAGCATTATAGACTGTTCTCTCACGAATGTCTGTATAAAAGTTCAAAATCTGTGCACCTAAACTTGAAGGAAAAGGGGAAATAATTAATTGAAATATGCTATTTTCCATTTGTTAAAAAGCCCTGGACAGTTTCTCAAAGCTATCTTGAAACAAAGAGTAAGAGTAATGCTTCATACTTGGGTAGGTGTCTCATCTGTCTAAAGAGGAGACAGAAAAAGCAGTAGCACTGACTTCTGAGGCCACTGCTAAAGGACAGCATAGCTTTACAATGACAAGTGACTGAACAGAAGGTTTCATTTTCAAGCGTTATTGTACTTTTTCCATTGATTATTTTAGCTGCATGCTGTGTCTGGATATTGAAATATCCAATTGATCAGCAGCCATGAGGATTTATGGCTACGTCAGCTCAAACACTGGCTGCAACATTTGTATTTTGTCACGAAGAAATTAAGATGTCTGGAAAGAAAACAAAGAATAAACTGACTAGGGTTTTTGGCTTGGTGGCCTTTTCTTATTTGTTTTGTTGAATTTATTTTTTGTAAGTCATAAGTCAAAAACTTCACAGAGTTATGGACATTTGAACTTTCTGTAGATGGCGTGTCTGAGATGTTGCTGAAATGTAAGAGAACAGTTTATATCGACCTGATAAAAATAAGCTAAGCTATTTATCTTAATGAAGAATATTTGATTAGGTCAAGCACTTGGTTTCTACTCACACCAATTCAGCCTGCAATTATCTTAATCATTTACATTTAACAGTGATTTTTAATTTTGAAGCCGATCATTATCTTTGGCCACTGCAATAGAAGTAACTACTGCTTGCAAATGCACATAAGCCATTCAGTTAAGTATCTTAAAAATTCAACCTGCTAAAAATAATTACACAATAAAACTTCAGGAAGTTATAAATGGAATCTTTCAGCATAGTTAATAGGTTTTTTGCAAGAATTTTATAAAAAAAGTTTGCTATGTTTACATCACATATTACACTTAGTTCCCAATTCACAACTTATCAGTGGTTAATACTCAGCACACTAAAATATGATCATACGCATTAGTATTTTTAGTTATTTGATGAAGCTACAATGGTTACAAATGAGAATCATATAACCTAGGTTTAGCCATGTAAAAGGCACCTAAGGTATTGCTTTTAAAATGCATGTGTATATACAAGTAAATAGCTGTGAGTGTTGTACATATGCAGATGTTTGTATGTTAATACACACATATACACACTTTCACACAGCTCTACTCATCTCAGTACAGCTTTACTCATCTCATCTTGCTTCAAATGAGAAAAGTCCTACCTCCAAATGCTTGTTCAGAAGGCTTGCAGATTACTATTTTAGGCATTTAATTTTACTCTTGAGCCACTGAGCTGAGACAAGATCCTAAGCTAAGCAATCCTATCTCTCTACAGCATAGATGAACTAACACTTACAATTAAAGTTCCGCCTTAAGAACGCACATATCTGCAATGACTTTTTGCTTGTGCTCATAACCATAAATGGAATAAAACTAAAATCAGGTTACAACAAAAAAAAATAATACTGCTTTATGAATCTTCATAACATACACCTTTGATTAATATTTAAGTGCGTAACTTCAACATTCCAGCCAACATTGTCAAACATTATATGTAAAAAAATTACAACCATACAGACAGCAAAGCAGAGCAAAGGTGAACTTAATCTCTTCTCCTATGCCATAAATAACTTGAATGACAACTTTTAACATGGTTAGGCTGCTTTTTGTGACACTGTGCCTAAAGTCCTAGACCATCACCTTCATCTGTCTAACAGTAAAGCACATTTCTGCATTTTATAACCCTCCATTTATAAACTACTATGTTCAAATGCATATTGTTTTAAAATCTACTACTTTACCCTGAGAAAAATTGAGATTCTGAAGCTCTCAACACAGGTCATCTTTTTGTGAGCATCCTGCTGGGAATTATAGCTTTGATTTCAAATACAATTTGATACAGTATAAATGAATAGTTTTTAACATACCAGTACAAGTAGTTTGCCAACGTGGAATTTTTGCATGCCCGTGATATCAAGAAAGTGCAAAGGTCTTGCTGGAAGGGATTTAAGAAGAGCAAAATAAAAACAAACAAACAAGTAAATAAATAAATAAAGTTATAAAGAAATCTAAGCATCTGAGAGAGAGGCAAAGTTAAGGAAAAAAACCAAGCAAATACAACAGTTGTGAGACATATACTCCTTTCTACAATCTGAATCCAATCCAACCTAATATTTAAATCATATTAATTTAAGTACTCCTTTAAATCCAGCAACACCACTAAAAGTAAAAGGTCTGCTATTCCAGTAATACATTTACCAACATATAAAAAGCACATGATGTTCTCCAAAAAGAAACTTTTAATGTAATTTCTGTTTATAATATGTTACTCTTTCCTCCTATGGATTTAATCTTGCTGTAAATGTCATAACATTCAACCCCCCAAAGAGATTTTCCATTCTGTTTTGCATCCAGAGCATCTAACATTTTGAAGATGTTCTACTTTTCAAGAAAACAAATTTGCATAGGCTACACAGCATTTAGTGCTGCTTTCAGGTTTAATAGTCCAGGTGGCAAGAAATCTGTGTATCTTTACTGATACGCACAATTTGAGGCTTATTTTCTATGCAGTGTTAAGACTCAAATAAGACAATTTGCAACAAGGATCTTTAGTTCAAAGACCAATTAATGCTCATATAAGATTAAAATCAGGTTTCTTCAAAATGTCTGTACCTTCTATCTTTCCCCTCCTCCAGTCCCATTCCTATTACTTCTGGCATAAACTGAATATAGTCCTTGGCAGAAGTAATCAACACAGTGTCTTAGTTAGGTTCAAAAAAGATGACATGCCAAAGAATATGGCTACAGAAAGAACAGCTTGCAGAGACTGAAATATTTGGATAACTATTTCTCTTAAAAGACTGTTTTAGAACAGTCAAACACATACAGTTGTCAGTGTCTAATCAGTATGTGATAGCCTTTCCTATCACATAATAATTTTCTTCTTTACCGAAGAGTACTTTAATTTCATGAAGAATTGAATTTCCGGTCCCCCAGTCTTGGATACCATGATCATGTACATAAATAGGCATTGTAAAAAAACCTCAGTTAAGCTATTGCTATTTTCTTAGCATTTACTTTAAATCTATATTCTTTGGGCACTTTAAATATTCAGTAAGATACACCCGAAGGATCCAAATATTCACAAACAAGGGCAAGAAATAGTACCACGTCACTGGAAATGTACAATAAATACAAAATAAATTGTGTTACTTACATCAAGGTTTTCATTTTCTGCAAGCTCTTTTGTCTTAGAAGTAAGAGGTGGAGAGGAAACAGGTGGAATAGGACTCATAATCTGGGAGCTGCACGAAGGAAAGCACGTAATTGGCATGATTCAAAGTTCTTGCTTGGGGGCCAGGGAGCATACATGGAAATCACAATGAATTTCACTTCCACAGGATAATAAATTCAGAAAACTGGAAGAGAAGTATCTCTGAAGGTAGCATCCCAGCCCTGTTTCAGAACAAACTGCATGAACAGCAAGTTTGACAGCTGCAGTTCCTGAAAACAGCAAAAATTTGTGCCTGGAGAGCTATACAGTTTATGCCTGTGAAGGACGTTGACTTAAACAAACTTTGCATTTTATTACATCTTCCATACAAAATAAGCAGACATAGACAGGAATTCAAGAAATCTGCATTTTCAGGAGCTTTCTCAAATGTTCTAAGATGAAACTGCTAATACACAACACCTGCAAGCACTAGTCTTTGGAATACAACTACAATAACAGAGTAGACAAACGCTTATTCACAAGGCGAAGTTTTCAGATGGTAAATTTACCTGAAAGGAAGTAACTAAATAGCTCTCCTAAAATCTAAGTATCATTGCAGACTCAAAATACACCACCCTACCCACCACACCCACTTCTAGAGCTCTGCAGAAAAATCAGTGAAAAGCTGTAGAACAGTAACACAGAAAGTGCACCCTCATGTTACAAGTCATTAGAAGCTTAAGACTGAAAATCCTGAAAATTTGTAACAAACATTCACAGAAGAGTTTGGTTACCAACGTCATTTACACTTTGCTTAATACTTTATTAGCTACCTCAATCTTTCTTTAGGATTTCTGCAAGTATAAGAAGTATGCTTCCACAAGTCTCCCCCTCCACCGTCTTTTGCAGAAGCAGGATGAAATTTCTTTCCACTTCAAATTGATTGGACTTTAGAGCCACACTCTCTGATGAAAATGGGAAGTGGAACCTCATATAACTTCAGTGAAGACATCTTAACTTTGGCAAATACAGAAGGAAGCAATAGCAGTGCTTTTCCTGCTCTACAGAAGTTTTCTTCGTTTTGTGTAGTAAGATCAAAGGCCACAACTTTAACATTGTTTGCTCTGTAAACTATGTGTAATCAGAAAACACATTTCATAATTGTTCAGGATTTGTTGGGTTTGCTTTTATTCTCGGGATTTTTTTTAATGTTCAGATTATAAAATAATATTTTGACTATGCAATGCTCCCCTAAAAAGAGAAAAAAAGTTGATGGCTTAGAATTTTACATGTTTCTGTCTAAGCTTCTTACCTGTCTATTTCTGGAGCATTAGATCCAGATGTTGTCATAGTTTCTGACATGGAACCTTGACTGTCTCTTTTGCTAGGCTCCAGGCCATTCTTTATGTCATCAAAGTTTTCATATTTCAGTGCTTGGACTAACTGTAGCAGGTACATCAGCAAATCCTTACGGAGGAAAAAAAATCCAAGTGAAACAAGGGTGTCAGTCAAATGAATTTCTTCTGTTTACAAAATTCTAATTTACAGATAATCCTTAGTCAGGATTTAGTGACCTCTAACAACACAGAACTGAGAACCACAAAACCACAGAAACTGAGGTTTCCCTAAACAAGCAATATACCATAGCAACACTGGTATTGGATGCAGTTTGACTCCCAAAAGATACTGAATACTGATTCTACTATTCTTTGTTACTCAAAGACAGTAAGTGCTAATTCAGGGAATATTTAAGTGCAATTACTACTTTATAGTTCTCTTTAGTGAAGCTGCCCTAATTGCTTCCAGCATCCAGAATAAAGCTTTCAATTTGTGTCTCACAAGAAGAAAACTGAAAATTCAAGCATAAAATCTGGACTGTGGTATCAACAATGGAGATTCTGTTTTCTCTTACGGACTTTTTTATTATCCTTTGTGTAGATGGGGATCTAAGAGAAAAAAACACATATCTAATCTGTTTTAGATTGAAGAACAATTGCTGTTTAAAATCAACTTGCCTTTACTGTTCAACTTTTTCTGTTTAGTGACCTTCCAGTACTTTGCAAAAGATACATTTTTAATGTCAAAGCAGTATGACCTAGGCTATTGAAGCAGGCATGAAAAAATACTATATATTTATGCTCCCTATTTTAAATTCTGTTGATTGCCAAATATGCAAGAGTTATGGTAATACATTCAAACCTGAGTTTGTTTTTTTTAACTGTCAAAATAAAATATATAAATCACTGATATTTAACATATTAAGTGGGCTCTATTCATAACCACAGCTCATCACGTTCTAATCAGTATACAATTAGAAAGACCTCATTTCCACAGATAATCTTCTACTCATTTTCTTTAGCAAAAGAGTATTATGATATATTGCTTCAATTCACCAGATTAATCTGTTGAAAATCCTTCCATTGACTATTTAGGTTCAGAGCACTTCCACAGGTTAACACTCAAAATTTATCACTAGTATTTGTTGAGAGCATACTGCTGTTTTACTTTGTTTAACAAAACCAGTTACTACTGGCTGTTCATGCTAAGACAATTATCAATGTGTGACATTTAATAATGTGAAGACTGCAAAAACCTTACAATAAAAAGCAACACAGTGAATTATATTTTGTTTTCCTTTACCAGTATTCACCAAAATGTTGTATGAAGTACCAAACATTTCAAGGATTCAATGAGAGTAAAAATCCTGAGATTAGCTGACTTTTCCATGTATCCACAGACCAGTGAATACCTCATCATCAGCCTGCTGAAGCCTGGCGACAGCATAGCGCCGCACCGTTGGGTTGGTGAAGTGGGATGACAGAAGTTCCAGAGAGTCTTCCACATCCATGGGCTTCCATTTGCCTAGCAGCTCAAGTGCTTGCTTTGCCTCTTGTGGTAGATCCCAGTTGACACACTTCAGGAACTTTGTCAAAGCCTAAATAGGAGATTGGACAATTCATCGGTAAAAAGCTAGCCAAAAGAAATTGTTTCAAAAATTAATGTCTCACACAAAGGTAGAACTAGATTCAGATTATATTTACATAAGCAGAGATTTGGAAAAGCATACTGATGTAAGTGATAAAGTCCCTTCCAGCGCAAACCATTCAAGAACTCAACTTACCTTCTCCTGATGCGTAAGGTAATATCTGAATTTCCACACCAAATCCTGTTCCTCATACGTTAGTTGCTTTGTTGGTGGATAACTCACTATGATCTATTCGATACACAGTCAGAAAGTGAGTTTAAAAACGTAAATAGGCATAATCAACAAGTTAACAAAGTATACTGTGAGAAAGCACAACACTGACAACACAAATAGCTAGAGAAAAAAAGCTTTCCAACAACACAAAGCTACAAAATCATGGCAATGCTCCTCAGTTACATGCTTGCTTGAATTGACAGTGCAGGCAAACACAGTTGCTTTAAGTGTACCATTCACACCCACATGACATGCACAAAATACACATTCTTAACCTGCCTAAATGGTTAAAACAAAAACGAACAAGCACCTTGTGTTCCTTCCTGAGTTGGGCCCTTCTAACTAAGCACTCTGAAACATTTCATTCATGATTTTCTATAAACTGAAATTAACTATTTTCCTTAAACTGTCACCATATATTATTAGCAACCTACCTAATAAAATTGAACTCATCCATCATATGACTGACTTACATTAAGCTGGTCTCGTGTAGTTGCGTTAGGCTTCAGGTCATGATCAGAAGGTCCACTTCTTAAACTTCGAGCAAGTTTGTGATGTTTGCTTTCTACTAAGTTCTCCTAAACGCAGAGGGTAAGTCAGTACTTATAAATACTAAATTTCAGAGAAAATTACTATTGAAACAAAACAATCCAGCAAAGACTCACCAGTCTCTTGAAAAATGCATGGCAATGAAAATTCAAATCTGAAAGTACAGCATCTTCTGGCTTTTTTTGTTTGCTTATTTTACAAAAAAATCTCCTTTAATAATATGCGGACGGTTGTTGGGAGTTTTGAGGGTCTGTTTCAGTTTTTGACTTAACAAACCCTACCTGGCCTTTCAGTGAATTGCTGCAAAATGCAAGCATTTCAGTCAACACATCCATGATTGACAGCACTCAAACGTGCTGGGCACTTCATAAACACTTTCTTTAGGATGATGTTTGCTGCATAAAGCTTTGTATGCAAGAAAAAACATCTCAAAAACTTGTCCCACTGTTAATATCATGTTAGCAACAGTAGGAGCCATAGTAGGAGCCACAGTGCCAACGAGTTTTCAGCAGCCAAGGCAGTTTCCAGCATTGTCAGACTTGCTATTGCAGTGTTAGATTGCATGGTGCTCAAACAAAGTTGCCAGTACAAGCCCACTTACATTAAGGTTCCCAAAGCTGCCAATACCAGTCCCACTGAATTGGCATCCACAATAATGGAAATCTTTTCTAGAACTGTACTTAGGCACTGTCTACATGAAAGACAACATACAAGAGAGTGTAGGGAGAAAATATTTTAACAGAGGAAGTGACCAAGAGTTACTGCACCAGTCTCTAAATTCTACATTCCTCTTCTTCAGCTCCCTCTTATCTGCCCGCCCTCTGACCTCTTTTGCCAATAATCCCCCTTCTCTGCTTTCTTACACTTCAGAAGCAAGCACATTAGGCATGGAAAGGAGGAGGTGAACATAAGCATTAAATCAATCCTTGTATTTTAATCCAGCAGCAGCAGAAATAGAAAAAAAAAAAAAAAGAAATTCAAACCTACTGATACTTCTCAACCAGTTAAATGTATCTTTCCACTGGAATTTTAAAATATTTAAGATGGCAAGCTTTCATCTACATTTATGAAAAGTTAAACAGTAACAGTAATACAGCTGGTATTACATAGAGCATGCTTACCATAGACATCTGGGGATCTGGAATCTTAACAATTTCAGGACTTGTTAAAATTGGAGATGACTCATCACCATCCTGAATGACAAAAAGTTGAAGGCATATCAAACATCTCTAGTTTTAGCAAGAAAATACATTGTATTAATGCATTGTGAACACTACCCCAGTGGAAGAATGATTCAACTGCTGACAGTTTTAAGGCAAAAAAATAAAATAATAAACAGACTATTTTTCTTGATTGTCATTTTCCCAGACGACAAATGATGTGGTAAGACAGATGGAAGTTCACCAGAGGATATGCGGCCTGATAGCTCACTACTACGCTGACACACAGGCGAGTAGAGAAATTTGCCACTATTGTCGTGTGTCCTCTGGAAACATGAAGATAAACAAAACCAGGCAAACCCAAACAGTTTTCTAGAAAAAAACATCATTTTGCAGAAAATATCTCCTGAAAGTTCAATACAAATACAGCAAGATATATGTAACCTTATCTATCAGAGGTTCTACATGCTTAGATTCTAATGTGTGCTGCCTAAATAAGAAAGGGAGAAGCTAAAAGATTCCTGTTTGAACCAGACACAAGGAAAAAAAATTAAAAGCTTGCCACCACATTATAAAAGTAGCAACTCTGTCTTCCAGACACACAGTAGTGTGGTTTTGTGATCATGATCATGATCACTGGAGAGAGATCTATCTAAACATTAATAAAAGCTATGAAAGGACATTAATTTAAAATACAGAACAAAACAGTCAAACCCAGAACAAAACAAGCTCATCATAACATATGCTCTGCTTTATTTATACTTAGTCTGTTTTCAATTATTTTGCTGTAAATTTGAGATCAGAATAAAATTTTTTGGACATAACAACATTTCCCCAAGTAACTAAGTTTTCAGGTAACTTGCTCAGGTTTCTTTCTGCCCCACCCTCTCTTTTTTCCTACTTTTCCAATCACATATGCCCTTTGGGACAGCTTTACTTTTATACTTTTCAGAAGTAACTTTCAAAGGAGAGGTTGTTTCAAGGGGGAGAATCATTCATCACTAACAAGATATATGAGTTAAAATTGCCATTTAACCTCCTAGGAGAAACACCTTTTTTTCCTACTACATATATTTTATGTTGCTGGCTACAGTAAAATATCTCTTATTATCAAAATGCTTCTTCAGAAAGACAGTTTCAAATGCATTTATCAGTGTCCTATGCCTTTCTGAAGTAACGATTTTAACAGAAGTCAAAGTAAAAGCACATATCCTTCCTAGTTAAGGGAAATAAACATACAGTCTGCCTGTGGCTGGTGATGGTCCTAGAACATAAGCAGGTTACTTTTCTCATTAGTTTTTTTAAGAAAGCATGCAAGCAAACATTGAAGAGGCATAGATGACATTTGCTTACAATATCTCTGCTCTAAAAGTATATTGCCTAAATAATGAACTTAGCTCTGACCTCATTGCACAGAAATAATAGCATCAAAATATTTCCATAATAACAAAATATGCTGCATCACTAACAGTAGACTGAACTGGGCTGGAGTCACAGTGACAGGTCACCATTCACACATTTTACTAAGCCTCTGACATCTCACCACGAAGAATGCTCAGATCATATAGTTTCATAGAGTCAAATTGTATAAAAAACAATGAAATCATTGCACGTGGGAGAAATCTTTCTTTTCATAAACACATCTGATGACAGACTGATTTATCTATCTACCAATACTTTATCTTCCAATTCTAAACTACAAGGCTGCAATCTGACTTTGCCTTTATAAAAACAAAAGATTCCAATGTCCCAGTGACAAGCCTCCACTGTTTATAACCTTCACACGGAAACCCTGTATGAAAAACTTGACACAGGAGTGGATTCAGTAGCAAAAAAAAGCTACTAACTTGCTACTAACAAGCATTCAAACTCTCTATAATATCCTGGTATCCAAGTCCCATGAGTATTCTCTAGGGCTAAGCAATAGTAAAGCACATTGCTCTATCTTTCCCTCAGTGAAAAAAAAAAAAAAAAAAAGAACAATCAGATACATTAACTGGAAAAGGAAAGGTTTCAGACTGGTAGAATTGGAGCACTTACCTCCCAACTGGAAGTCTGTGGCAGACATTAAAAATTCAAAACTCATCAGGATGAGAATGACAAAAGCACTACTGTCTAAAGTTTGCTTACTTACAAAACTAAAAGCAAAGATTTCCAGTGTGTCATGTCAAAATGTTTATAAATTAAGTTTAAGGAGGTGTTTTTTTTCCCAAGACTAATGTTAAAATAATGATTTGCACCCTCATTGCTGGCAACTCTCTTTGAAACATTTCAAAAGAATCATGATAATGACTGTTTATTTTAAACTCTCTGAATGCAGTCAGATCATGCTGTAGAGTGAAGCTGACAAGTTCTACCTATTCAGTTCAAGCACCAGGAAAACCATTCCCAGTGTCACTGCATGAATAAAGCCTTAAGCTCAACCAAAACTTGCCATGAAATCAAGTTTTTCCAAGCATTCATGAGACAAGTTACGGTGTCAGGAGTGAACATTTTGAAATAGACCGTTTAATGAAATACTCAAGAAGGCACAATGACATTAGCTGTCCCGTGAAGGATGTCAGCCATTTAACTACCCTTCTGTAATTCTCCATTATACCCTTGAGAGCAACATGTGGAGCACCACAACCCTAACTATACAAATCTAGTAAACCACACCAGTGCCTAAATTAGCACTTGAATTTGGCCAAGTGCATCCTTTTCAAGTGTCTTTCCTGATCATGCCCATGTATACGGCTTTAGTTCACGTCATGGAAATCTCCAAAATCCCTGAAATCCTCTAGCTGCCAACAATCACATGGTTGTGATGAAAGACAGACCAGATCACAAGAACACAGTGCAGACACTGGGACTTCAGCAGCCTCATCCCTCAGTGATTCTGCTCCTCTTGTCTGCAACACTTCTTAGCACAGGCAGAACCTGAGATGATCTGCTATTCTGCCACCAGGAAATGATCTGTTATTTTGCCACCAGGAAACAAAAGCAACATCATTAGTTGTTGTACTAACTTGCTTTAAACTGCTGTATTACAGAGCTCTGCAGATATTTTACTACAATAAGGTTGGTGTGTGTGACTTTATACAAATATTAGAGTCCATTTAAGACAGTCCACAAAATTTGCAGAAATTTCCAAACCAGCGACATTGCTCTGTACTTGTCCAAAAAATCAGTTTCAGAGCTGATTTTTGTAAGGAGGTTCTATTTATCTTATTCTTTAACCAAAACACCATTTAAAGTAACACCAACACCACCCAACATCTTCCCCACAAAAAAAAAAGATAGACAAACAGTGATGTAGACACTACTTCTTTCTGTAAGTCCATGAAAAGGTCTCTGATAATCAAATTTATTTATAATTTTTAAAAGCTGGATGCAGCAGTGCAATCATTTACCCGAAGGCATGTTTCACTTGAAACCTGCACAAAAATACATTAGTGATAAATGCTGGTGTTATTTGTACTTGGTAAGTCACACAGAATTTCTGCCTAAATGGAGAATCAAAAGTGATGCTGTCATTACTAGCAGACCCTATCCCTCACGTCTTGAATGCTGTATTTAAATGAAGTTAACATGGAACACGGCAACAGACACTACCACCTCACTTCTTTGTAATTGAATGTCGAGTCAAAGAACATCAAATCCTATCAGTCGCTTTTTAACAGGCTAGTTCTTCCTAAACACTTGAAAACAAATATATCAACAAAACTGTGACAAGTAATCTCCACTTCGACTATCGGTCACAGGCAGGTGACAACAGAACCTTCTTTCATTGGACTGCAGACTGTAATTGGAAGCATGACAAAACTGAGCAAACGGGCACTAATTTATGTACCATTTCCTACTGCTGCCAGAAAAGGATCAAGAACTTGTTGGAAAGCTACTTTGTAACAACAAATCCCTCAAACTGCAGTTAGTTATAGCTCTGATATGTACTATCACACATTCAATTACTTCATTTCCGCAAGAGCAGCCAATTCATAGTTATTCTGTTCCATGCACTTTTAATATGCTTCAGAAACATCTGTCAAAAGAAAGATGCATGCTAAGAGTCCGAATCTTCCTGTGTCATGCACATCTATAAAACCACAATGATGGAAAAAAAAGAAGCCATGTGTGTAAATCAGGAACAATTCACCTATAATGGCAGGTTGCTGGAGATACGGGAGAAAAGTAATTTTTAGGAATGCCATGTTCATTTATAAAATGAAAAGAGCCAAGAGGACACAAAGCCACATGTTCAAATATTTGCACCTGTGAAAAGTACAGCATGTTCTCATGTGAAGAGCTAGCTGTTAGTAAAAAGTTTCAGTGCTTTGATCATGTTCTGTTATGCTCTCCATACAAATATTTCCTTTATTTATGCAGAAGTAAATAACTTTATTTTGTTCATGGAGAAATATGACACATTGTAGGTTTCATTGTGATTAGTAATACAAAAAAGTTTTGCAAGTGCACATTCCTCTACGATTGCTGGTTCTAGAATAAGTACAGAAACATTGTGAAAAAGCTATTCAAAAGGCAAAAAGATTTGAAATGTGGAGAGGTCCCACTGTCAATTGCACTCCCCAAAAAGAAATGCTAAACAGCTAACCTAGATACAGCTGCCCAAAACACACTTTGACCCATATTACCAAAATTCACCAAGAAACTAAAATAAAAGAAAATTAAAGTCGAAAAAAGAAAATCAAATCAACTGTCCGTGCTCACAAAACCCACAAAAAAGCTCCAACCAGTGCCCTCAGAAAGCACTCCTGAAAGCCAATAAATCCCAAGTCTTAACTTGCAATATATCAAATAGTTGAAACAGATTCTGATCTGTCTTCTCTCTTTTTTTTTTTTTTTTAAATCCTGCTTTTTGCTATTGAGTACTGTATTTTTCACTGACTTATTCAAGAATTTTTAGTTAGATCACAGCTCTTTTGGTCCAGGTCAACCAGTAATAGTAATTTACAGAGAAATAGTTACAATCCATTTTCCATGATGTTAACGTTTTGTGTACTGAATTAAGCTTTTTTAAATTCTCAGAATAAGTGCTGCTTAATGTTAGTGCCTCTGGTCTCAAGAGGACTCCAGTTTCTTCTCCTACCTTCTTTCTCTTTCCAGCAATGCTACATTATTCAGTAACTTTCTGACTGCTTATGAATCTAAACACTATGAAAATCTAAGAAACAATTTTATTTGAAATCAGATTATAGATACACTGCTTCTTCCATCTCTCTGGGTCTTCCCAAAATACATAGGACCTTTAGAGTGATAATGCCTTCCAATACCACATGATGTCTGTTAAGATCACTGTTTATCCTTCACCCCATTAAATTTTAACTTTGGAAAAATATGAAGGCATTGCTTTGTAGATGTGTTTCATAAACGGCAAGAAAAGATGCAAGACATTCCAATCCAGAAGTCTTTTATTTAATTACTTCACAGCAGTTTCAGTACGGAAGACTAAACTTCTATATTTGTTTATTTTACAGAAAATGTTCACCAGCAGAGCTCAGTGCAAAGTTTTAATAACTCATCTTGTATAAAGTTACCACTCAATACAGGTACATTTCCTCCAGGTCTAAGTCATAATTTTTACATACAGCTACTTGGAAAGTACTGCTGGATGACTGAAGAAACTATAAATCAGAAAGTTTTTAATCACTCACACTTGTTAAATTCGGTAATCTTGAACTCTATTACACAAATGACTGACATCTGCAATCTTGTTGCATCTATACTATTTGATTTATATGTACATAAACAGTTGCCACTGACAGCTGTCTGCTGCTCTACTGCTGCAGAATATTTCACCTCAGCAGAAAAACCCATTCATTTTAGGTGCATATGCTGCTTTTTAAAGACAACCATAAAGTCTGCAGGGCACATACCTTTTCGTAGTAAACTATTCCATATTCTTTATCATCGCACTTGACGCAACGGAATTCAATCATCAGGTACATAAAATTGGAGCTTCGTTTTTCCCTCTGAGGAAAGAGCCAGCACAGATGTGTATCATTTATTGCAGGGCATTAATCTTCAGCATTCTCGGTACAGCAATTGCCCTACTTCCTTTGTGCTGTACCTGATTAATTAGGTTATCAGCTGTTGTAGCAATTATTTAGTTAATCATTTCATAGAACTACTTCAGACCATGCTACCTCCTTCCTGACATTCTTACTATCTCACATTCCCACTTCATGATACACATTCACACTTAACAGATGAAAATCTGTTTTCATCAGCAACTTCCAGCTGTGGGCCAAAGGTATAAAAAAATGCAATGCAAATAATCAGATGATCTCTGGGTAGTTAGCGTTTGCTTCTTTTTTTCTAAATCATTACCTATAATTATGCACATCAAAGAAAAAAACAGAAGATACAGAAAAAACAAATCATTTTTTTAAACCAACACCATAAAAGAGACAAAATAAACTTGGAATACAAGATTAGATTTGCAGCATATTCATTCTCAGAGAAAGATTTGCTCATGTATGCATTTTTTAAATGCTTTACCTAGAAAAAGTCCTTAGAACTTTAAAAACTGGGTAGGAAACAAGAAAGAAGTGTAACAATGAGTAATTTCAGTTCATTTAATGCATTCATAATGGCTTGATGTTCCACCATAAACAAAATGGTTCTCTGTTGAAAGCACAGGTCTAGAAACTTTTATGTCATTGTACTTTTACTGTCAGTGAAGAGGAAAAAATGAAAGAAAAAAAAAGGATAAAAAAGATGATAGCTTAATTTCTAAAAAAATCAAAATATTTATAGAGGCTTATAAAAAAACAGATTTCAGTTAAAAAAAAGAATCTGACTTCTAGTTACCAATAAGATAACAAAAATCTCAGGGAACAAGAAAAAACAGTTCTTTGGTGGAAGACAAGTATAACGAATTACTGATTTTGCTCAGTGAGGGTTAAAATCTCATTTAGGCATTAAACTACGAGATTATTCTCTTTTTTAAAAATATTTGTTCAAAACTTACCAATGTCTTCTTGCAGCACCCAAAGTTTAAAAAATAAAGTTGAACAGGTCAAATGTCTAGAAAGTTTTCCATCACAATCTAAATCCTAGAGCTAAGTTAGTCATGCCTAACAGTGTTTGTTCCAAGCTGTTCCAAATTATTAATAAAGTCTGTCTTCCATGATCAAGTTCACCTGAAGCTGAAAACAGCTGAGACAGCTGTGTGCCATGGTGGATGAAACACTGGACCTAATTTGGCACGTGCACTGGCTGCCCCAAACCCAAGTCTGTGCTGAGATGCTCCTCAGCAGGGCGGGCAGCAGGTGACAGGAGGGACCTCTGCCCCTCTGCACTGTGAGACCCCACCTTCAGAGCTGTGTGCACCTCTGGGACCTCAACACAAAACAGATGCGGTCCTGATGGAAGTAGTCCAGGAAGCCACTAAGATGCCCCAAGGGCTGGAGTACCTCTGCTCTGGAGACAGGCTGGAGAACTGGGGATGCTCAACCCAGAGAAGAGGTGGCTCCAGTCTTCAAAGGCCCTTCCAGTGCCTAAAGGGGACCTGCAGGACAGCTGGAGAGGCACTTTAGACAACGAGTAAAGAGGACTTTACTGTGAGAGTGCTGAAGCACTGGCACAGGTTGTCCAAAGAGATGGTAGAAACCTCATTCCCAAAAACATTCAAAGTGAGCCTGGACTGAGCATCCTGATCCAGCTGAAGATATCCCTGCTTATTGCAGAAGAAGTGGACTAGATGGCCTTTAAAGGTCTCTTCCAAAGTAATCTATTCTGTGATTCTTATTACTAGTAAAGTAAAATCAACTTTAAGCTTCCAAAGAATTATTTTTTCCTTTACCATATGCACTGGCAGTTGAAGCAAAAAAACCCCAAGCAGTTACAAGTTAAGTCTCCTAAACAAGTGAAGGTTCATGTTAGCACGATACAACCCCCAAAATTCCAACCTGATGTACAATGACTTACCTCATTGATCATCTCTATTTCTCTAAAGGTGAGTCTGTCCAGCCAATCCACTTTCACCATGTGACCTTGCCGATGTGACTTGGTGAGCTGCATGAAAAAAACACGATGGTAACATTTAATTTGCTCAGATCAAGAATAAGAACACCAAAGCTATAAAAAAAACAGTAACATGAAATCAGAGGAAAAGAACAAAGAAACTGAAAAAAACATCACCTTGTACAGCATACACATACTAACATAGTATACACCTTGTAAACAGCCAAACCACACCATAAAAGTAAGTCTACTATCTAAAATAGCAATCCCAGCAAAGAGCATAGTAATTATCCAAGCACATCACCTTTCCATTTTTAACATAGCAAAACCAGGAACCTATTTCTTAACTAAAGTCACATAAGACAGACATCCCATTTTTTGTATTATTATGTTTCATACAGTAAAACTCAGCAAGCCAAACAAAAAATTAAGTATTTCAAAAACTATCTATACTGAGTAATTCTGCCTGCATCAGCCTTACCTAAACAGGTTCCAGACTGGGAGTATAACTGGATCAACTGAAGACTTAGAGCAAGTCATAGACAGCTTGCTCTCCCTCTAAGTCATCTGGTAAGTAGCTCAAGTTTTATTCTTATGTTTACAAATTGCTGTAGCAATAGCAAGGGAGTTGTTTAAAGGACTCATTAAGAATGGAAGATAAGATGAGAGCGTATTACTTGTAGTTCCAGATACACTAACACAATTGTTTATGAAACATCCAGCAGCAGACTGCACAAATATGAAGATCCCTTTTTCAGCTGCTAAGAAATGATAAGTGCTCTTCAAAAAAAATCAGTAATTATTGCAGAATGCAAGAGATGCAGAAGGACTAGAAGACATGAAGTTCCTTCATCTCTCAAAGAAATCAGTATTTGTCTAGAAAATGGCTAGCAAAGAGACCCCTCAAAATTATTCTTATTAGGGGAAAGGTTATAATCATTATTTCATTGATTTTGTTCTGTGGTCAGCCTGCCCACTCACAAGCATCTGAATGTGAACAGGCCACACAATGACCCCCAGCTGTCACTTCTTGCCCAGCTAGGGGACAGGCAATATACAGAGACCTAGGACAGCAGGAATGAAGGTACTGGATGCAGTAGAACACAACAGCAGCCTGCTGCCTCCGCACAGAAATGAAGATGGTATTAGTACAAAAAACAACACAGAAGATTTAAGACTTGGGATACACTGTCCAGGTTGCAGAGCCTAGTGCACAGATCCAGCGCACAGATGTCCACTAGATCTTCCATAGCTCAACACTAGAGATACACTGAAAATAAAAGTGACTATGAAGATAGAGAAGTAAAGAGTTTGCACCAATTGTAGTGTTTCATTATTCTCTCTCAAATCCTCACTAAACAGATGTCTTAATAGTACAAGCACAAGTATGTTAGGCTAAAGTCTGTCTAAGCAAAATCTTGAGGAAAAAAACTTGGTCACAAATTCTTAGTTCATTTTCTTGTTCACTGCACTAGAGAATAAAGAAAATAAAAGTTATTTTGCGTATTTCAGAAGATAATTATTAATATTTTAAACATTTAAACCTCCCTAACAGAGGAAAAATGTTGTAATACAGCAATTAATTAGGTCTGCATACAAGACTTGGAAGAGCTGTGAGCATATAGATACATGTGAAGAACTGTTGTCTTGAATTAATATTAAAGTTTAAAATAAGAGAGAAGCTAGTGTATCCCCTTCAGGGAAAGAAGCATTCATCATCTGGTACTAAGTAAGATGCATCCCTTTAGATAGTATCTCAACATTATTATTATCTAATTTCATTCAGCCAGCAGAAGGTGTGAGAGAAATGAATGGATCAAAAAGAACTTAAGAGTACTTTAAGTTGAATAAATTAACACATCAATCATGCAGAAACATCTGATGTCATTCATGTTTGATCATGCTAAAATATTCTACACTCTTCCCATTAATATTCCTTAGTATACAAAAAATCTACATTCACAATAACTCCAGAATGCAAAAAGCCATGTTTTTTTCATTAGCAGCAGTTTTACTAGCAACATTCATGTGTTTTGTGAGAGCACAATCATACAGCATGAAAGGGGAGACTTGCCACAGTATCAATTTTTTAAGATAAAAGGATGCAACTCCTTGACCACCTAGTCACTGTTTTTATACAAATTCCACCTAACAATAAAAAACACATACAGACATAAACTCAGAAGCATGTCAAAAAAAGTTATCTTTCAGATGGACAAAAGATCCTTCACATAGTCTTCTTCAAAGTTACCAGTTATCTGGAGGACTCTAGTTTGGGCTCTGGTACCAGGTATCAATCAATAGCACAACATTATTTCTTCTGTTTATTGAACAAGTCTGTTCAATAAACAGACAAAAAAAAAAAAAAAACGAAAAACGAAAAACAAAAAACCAAGAACAACAAAGTCCACACAAACTCGCCAGGTATGTACCTAAGTCTTAGTCCTTTTACCTATATTTAAATATACCTCTAGACAGAGTAGCATGAGGAGGCATTCAGAAACTGATGAGTAAATCACAGAAAAACTGAAGCTGATTGTGTTTGAACAATGGCTATTTAGGAGCAACACATCACAAGAACCTCCTCAGCCGTGTAAACAGCTGTGCAAGTGGAAGCTCCCATAGACACACTACCTAGAAACTGTACTAATTCTCCGAGCATCTGATGGTCAAATGGTTTTATAAAAAGGACCACAACAAAGTATCAGTGAAAACACTCCTCTTTCAGAAATTAACATCTCCCAAAACAGCTTTCAGAAGAGAATGGGGGCAGTGATGTTATTAGCTTTCTATTAGCAACTAACGACAACTCTAGAGAGAGCTGAGCTAGAGAGTGAATGGTAATGTTTGGGTACCAGAACTAATATGAGAGGGATGGCCTACACTCTCAGAAACCCACTGCATCCATCATTTAACCATGTGAAGAACTGGAAACAAGACTTGATATTTAGTGTCTCACTACACAGATTCCTTGGGCCAGAGGGCATTTATTCTACTATGATCAAGACATGGGGCACCACTGACTTTATTGAGCTTGCCATTATAAATTCAGTGCAAACTGCACTAATAAAAATTAGACTCTTAAATGAAAGTTGGTTTATCACTGTCATAAATCTGTAGATGAGAAAATGGTTCTATCTTTCATTGAGAGTCTCACAAAGGTCTGCATAAAACCTGGGAGACCAAGATAAAGAAGAAAGCTCACTAAGTGGACTGAGCAGGTTGGAAAGCTTGGGGTATGCTTTCCTGAATAATCAGAGATCAGCCATTAAAACAGCAGATCAATTCCAGTAGTTTTGATGGCATAAACATACTCTGCCATCAAAAGCTTGGAGGCAAAAATACTGATGTACATACTCATGAGCTTAAATGAATGAAACTTGGGTTAATTTTTACAGTTCTACTCAAGTTCTTCCTAATGTAGAGGTATGTCACACACTTCTGAACACTACACCACACAGCCTCAAAGCTAATGGATGGCTTCTGAAAGAAACCAGTCTGTCCCCACAAATCACTGTTACAAGATGCTCTTATTAAACCTGATGGAATTTTGGCTTTAAGCATCCTCAAGGCATATTCATGTTTTTATTCTTTACAAAGAATTTACATCCTAAGTTGTTCCAATGGAATGCTATGTGTATTAGAAGGTTTTCTAAAAAAACCCCATTTCTTAAGCAATTAACTGTGATTTGCTTTACTGCTTTGTATAAATCCTGTGAAACACCTAAATAATCAAAGGAAGAGAACTCTCACATGAGAAAACAGCACAGGAAGCTGTCTTCATTTCTCTCCAGTGAACTGCATGCTTGTCACACACATTTTAAAGGTTACTTGCTATTCCATTACCTTTGCCAAGCGGCTCATTTGATCTTCAGAGACTGTACTGCTGGTTCTCCCAGGAGTTTTGGTGGGCTCGGAGCCATCAGCTTCTACATTGGGCCAGACTTTCAAGTCATGCATTCCTTGACGAAACATACTGCAGAGAAAAATGCAGAATCACTTCAGTAAATTCAAAATAATACAGCTGTCAGGAATCAAAGTTTTGCAACAGCTGCAAGAAAATGAAATGGCTTCTTTGCCAAAACTACAAAATTGCATAATTGAACCCTACTGCAAAACTGCCTTGCACCTCGTGTTCTCTACAGCTTTTGTTTTACTGGCACATGAAATTTAGAAAATCACTAAGTCAGAGATAACTTATTCGGCAAGTGGAAGAAAAATAGGTAGTTCCAAAAGTCAGTGGGGTGGTACCAACACAAACTGAAGAGAAAGTTCGACCTTCCTTAGTTTTATTATTTGAAATGAAGCAGAAAGCATTCCTCTTGACTTGCAGATTATAACAGTAACCCTAGGTCTGCCAGTATAAAAAAAACCAACTAAAAAACTACCTAAGTTGCATTTGAAGGTCAACGGACATAAAGCAGCCTTCCGAGCTGCCAAATTAAAAAAAAAAACACACCAAGCAAAAAATGCCACAACTCTCTACACACCATTTTCTCCATCAATGCTTGAAATTAAATTGATAATTGAAAATGTGCATTGAACAGAACTTTGCAGGGTAACTGACCGCATCTTTTCTCTGCAAAACCCTGCTTACCTTACATATTTGTGCTGATCCACCCATAAAAGATGTCCTAAGAAACCAAGTGCATTACTTTTGCCAGTAAGAGCTGTTCACTTAACTTTAACAACTTCAGGTAAATACAACTGACAGGAACATTTTAAAAAGTGAACCATTAAAAATGAGAAATAACAATTAGAAAGACCATTTGACCTTGAATTTACACTGTGAATATTCACTTCATGGAATACTACTACAAGGCTTTTCATTTAAAAACTACGAAATTCAAAAATTTTTTTTTAGTTTCTCTCCATCTATTTCATCCAAGTTCCACATGCTGGAAATAAGACTTACAAATGAAATTAATTTACATCTTTTTCCAGGTACTGTGCATTAAAGTTTTAACAGCTACCAGCAGTCTTTGGGGCACAGTCCAATTGATCAGGTTGAATTTTTTGTCTTAAGGCAATGTCATCCTTTTTTGTTAAAGCAGTATACTCAACAAGAGAGATACAGCCTCTCTCTACAGTCACTTTCTGCATTCAAGCATCATTAGAGCAGCTTTCCTAATGATAATCTAAACTTTTCCTGCACTTTAATTTAACCTTATTACTTCTCATCCACCGGCAAGACAAAACAGGCTATTTCTCCCCATTTTCCAGCATGTACATACCAGAAAAATGTTCTTACATCCTTTTTTTTTCAGCCTGACTAGGCATAACATTTCCTCCATCACACTTATCTGCTAGACAATCAGTGATACAGACTCCCAGTACTGACCAAAATTCAACTGAAGTTGGTTGGAAAGAATAGAACACACCCCAGATGAATGAAAAGGAAAGGATAAGAAAGGAAAGCAAAAGCATACAGCAGTGTCTCTGATGCACATACTTGTAAACTGTTTATGCAGTCAATGTTGTGTGCACATTTTACAAGAGCACCATGATGCAGGATCACACAAAATGTAAGATTCACTCTAAATTACAAGCCTGTTCCTTCATTTTCCTGGGCAGCTGCCCCCCACTCTGTAGGTGATAACAATCAATTGCAAAAAGGTACCTGTGCCTCATAATCTTCCTTAGACCACAACCTATCTTTTCAGTCTCCTCTGCACTTAGGTAAGATCCTTCCAGCACACTTGTAATCCTTCCAACCTTAGTTTTACTATCTACAAATTTACTGAACACACCCTCTACTGGATCTTAGCATAACAACTTTGAAAAGCACTGATTTACTGAGTGACATTTTACTCCCTATAAATAACAGTACATTCACAGCCTAATTGCAAGCCAATTAAATAATTTTTTTACGTAATCAGTACTGGCATCCATGTATTACAAGAGTGTAGATGTGAAGTGATTTCAGCACTTGCCATCTTAAAATCCAAGCTTGTAGATCTTAAAAAAAAAAAAGAAAGGTGCTATACAGAAGACTTCTTTTATACAACACTGCGGGAAGTGTGAAATTACACTCAAGAATAAGTGGAACAAATCACCACATATCTGATTTTTCAAACATGGAACCGTTAACCTAGTTTTGAAAATATTTAAAAACTTATCTCCCATAATCCATGCTACGTTACTATTCACAGGTGAGCTTCAGATGTGCTGAAAAAAGTGTGAGAAAGAGAAGAAAAAGCAGTATACCCATATTTTCCGAAGAGCGAGACTGTTGTTCCTCCCACAGGAACAGCTTTACCAGGTCCATACACATCCCAGATGGTCAGAGCCACCTGAGCATTTCGAGGCAAGTCTGGATACTTCACAGGCAGTTTCAGCCACTCATTCCAGCTGCAGAGAAATACTATTAGTTATAAAGCTTCAAAATTCAAGTTACTCTCTATTAGTTTACACAACCCAGATTCTCCTCAGAACAAAAATTTCTTACGGCAGATGGACTATGTTACTGTGGGCTTTAATCATTCAAGCACCTGTCTGAAGCGTGACTAAAAGGATACAGACCAAAAGAAAAAATATTCTGACGTGATGACCCAGTAGCAAGGACCAGGCTGTCAACGAACACCATGAAAATGTATCACTCCAGGCACCAGAAGGTACTTAAGTAGCAAGACATACCCAAGCACACAAATAACAATTTTATCACTTCTCCTCTACACAAAAAAGTTGGCTTTGTGCTGGCTGGGTAACACTAACCATAGGGGACACTTGAAAGGGAAACACACATAGGGAAACATAAGCCATTTTTAAGAAGACAACAGAAAACTAATCTTTCTGACAGAAACAAATACTTGATGCTCCACTATGTGGGATATGAAATAAAAGGCAAGCCACTTACTTCCATCTAGTGCTAAAAGCCTTGTAGGAAGTTCTAACTGGAAGAGCAAGAGGTTTTCCTTCTGCAAACACCTGACAAGTTACATACAAGTCCGAGCAAGTCTCTTGGTACAGCCCCGAGAACTTCAGCATCGGATCTTCTAAGAGCGCTTTGTAGCTTTTCTGTTCTCTTTTCCCTTCCAGACTTCCTCTACGGGGAAGAGGGCAGGGGAGGAAGAAAAGGAGAAAACATAAATAAACCAGAATTTATTCTATCCACAGTAGAAATCCTACTGCATTTCCGTAGCTTATATTTAGATTACCCAGTACTGAGGCTACTCTCACTTTGCATTACTTGCTTGTAGTGAAACTGAAACACCAGGGAGGAACTCAGGATGTGAAATGCTGAGCAAACACGGAATGTATTGCTGTACTGATTTAGGCGGGGGTGGGGGGAAGGCAGGGAAGACAAGAATTACTTGTTTGTCTCTTAAATGGAGGTAACTTCTAGTACAACCCGTGGATTCTCAGACAGACCTTAAGTAGGGCAACAATAAACAAGAAGACATATGCTGCCATTATTAATAAAGACAAAACAAACATCAGATTACATGTACTCCAAATACTATTTGGAAAAATAAAACCCAAACCAACTATGGTAAGTACATCTTAATTTTTAAGATCTATGAAATGTATGAGTGGTTTGGAAGTCATCTCTCAATTCCATAACAAAATAAAGTTCACTTAAGCAGGCTGTTCAAATAAAATTTGATTAAAGCCTTGCAGCACCCTGCACAATGTTACTGGTAAGAGGAACTGATGGAATTTCTCAAGCTTCAGCTATACCACAATGAAAACAGTCATGCACACTAGATATTTGTCTGTGGACACACAAGTTAAACCAAAAAAAAAAAATTGAGATAGTGGTGATAGGAAAACATGTAATATCAATCCTCCACCAAACAAAAATCTATTTGTTTCCACAATACCATTTCAGAGTAAATAAAAATGTTACTTGCATGGAACTAGCACTGCACAATCTAAGGATGACATACACTTCTGTATACTAAAACAAAAAGAGACGCTAATTTTAATTTTGTTTGGTGGAATGAACTGTCAAAGAGGTCACATGAATCTGACTCCGGATGGCAGAGAATAGTGTAGGCTGGCAGGGACCTTAAAGATCAACTAGTTCCAACACTTTTCATGAGCAGGGCCACGTTCCTCTACCACCATCTGTTCCGAAGTTAAACAACCCTTAATAAGCTTCTCCAAGTTAGTTTGCCAAAAACAGTGGAACATACTTTAATATAACACCATTGGATACACTGCATTTAAGAATCAGCCACACTTCTCATTATTGTAATGAAGAAAAGTAACTTAAAAAACAAATCCAAAATTACATCACTGCATAGTAATGCCAGCTTCAACGAAAGTGCTTCCAGTTGCTCAGGTAGGAAAATATTTACATGCTGCAGCACCTAGATCTTCCTACAGTAAAACACCCCACCGTATTTTCACAGGAGCATGGAAACAAGCAGGAAGAGTGTCATCAGTTTATCTCCTTCCCCTAACGCTCAGGAGTGAGCGGTGACACAGTGGTGGCCCTCCTGTTCCTGAAGGAAACTTACAGGAAAAAATGAGCAAACTATTTCCAAAAGCACGTAGTGACAGGGCCAGAGGGGATGGCGGGGGGGGGAGATGGGGGGGGTATGGCTTCTGACAGAGTAGCTAAAGGAAAAAAAAAAGTTTACTGTGAGGGTGGTGATGCACTGGCTCAGGTTGCTTAGAGAGGCTGTGGCTGCCCCATTCCTCGGAGTGTTAAAGGCTAGGCTGGACGGGGCTAGGACTAACCTGGGATGGTGGAAGGTTACCATGCCCATGGCAGGGGGTGTAACAGGATAGGCTTTAAAGGTCCCTTTGTAACGCAAACCAATCTGTGATTCCATGACAGATGAGAGGCTAGGGGAGCCTGCACTGACAATCGCTGCCTTGGAGCTCCTAGGTACATTGCACATCTTCGTTGGCAGCACAGCTCCCGCCCGGCCTCTCGCCCGCCCGGCCTCTCGCCCGCCCCGTCCCGTCGCTTCCCCGCGGACCGGGACGCTGGCACGGACGCAGCACCCGGAGCTGAGCCAGCACCGCCTGTCTACGGGCACCGCCGGGATGCGG
>JBBMKD010000115.1:69684112-69710690 GCA_037834095.1 Argya squamiceps | reverse complement strand
CCCTTCCCGGAACTTCCCTTCCCGGAACTTCCCTTCCCGGAACTTCCCTTCCCTTCCCGGAACTTCCCTTCCCGGAATTTCCCTTCCCGGAACTTCCCGGAACTTCCCGGAACTTCCCTTCCCAGAACTTCCCGGAACTTCCCGGAACTTCCCTTCCCGGAACTTGCCGGAACTTGCCGGAACTTGCCGGAACTTCCCGGAACTTCCCGGAACTTCCCGGAACTTCCTTTCCTGGAACTTCCCGGAACTTCCCGGAACTTCCCGGAACTTCCCTTCCCTGGAACTTCCTGGAACTTCCCGGAACTTCCCAGAACTTCCCTTCCTGGAACTTCCCGGAACTTCCTGGAACTTCCCAGAACTTCCCTTCCTGGAACTTCCTGGAACTTCCCTTCCCAGAACTTCCCTTCCCGGAACTTCCCTTCCCAGAACTTCCCTTCCCTTCCCAGAAATTCCCTTCCCAGAACTTCCCTTCCCTTAACTTCCCAGAACTTTCCTTCCCTTTTCCCTTTCCTCCCTCCCCCTTCCTCTTCCCTATGTTTTGCATTTCTTTGTAAGTGCATTAAATGCTCATTGATTTATATACTGTAGATGCTGAATGATTTTAAGTGTCTATAAGAAACACTTATTTTTTAGTTAAAATCAAACCTAGATTTATCACTTGGGTCCAAAAATTGATTCTTCTCACAGTTCTAGCCTTGGAACAAATCTGTCCTTGTAACATGCTCAGAAAAATACAGATCCAAGGCATGACAGAGAGTGGGGAGTAGATATCCAAGGTCTACCAGTGTGTTCAGCCAGCGGTATATGCCCTTGCAGAGAGCTGAGGCTCTCACAAAGATCACCCAATGTATCCTGATCCAGAAAGCACAAAGCAATGCATAAAGTTCTAATTGAAGGCTCAGAGCACCAATTGCTTTGATTTGAGGAATTTTACCTAACAAGGTTCACTTTCCACCTGATTTTATATTTTTCTCTTTTTCCTTGGCTAAGTAGTACCATCTACTGTATGCCGAGCGTATTCTCATAAGTTGCCCCTATGAGTAAACAAACTCTCTAAGTTGTTGTTTCCTCAGCCAGTTGTCCAAAATCATTCCCTGTGCTCAAATGAACCCAGGACTGGCCACCATCTCTTCATCTCTTCACCCACCCAGTCCCATGCTTTGCTGTTACCAGCACCAGCTGTTAAGTCTCTCAGCAAGTTCCAGTTTACAAGCTCCACTAAGACCACAAGATGGGTGTGCTAACTCCTGGTAAGAAACAACCTTTTGAATTTTGATACAGTCGTAGGGGTCTGTTTTCTCTGAGCCCAATTCAGATTAGTGCATTTTTGTTAATTTCAGGAGCCCGATCCTCACAGACTTACCTTGCTCCTGGGACATTTGTCATACCAGTCAGTCAACCCTGCCCTCAGCTGCCATTGATAGAATTTAAAAATGGTAGAATCATCAGGTTGGAACAGACCTTTGAGATTATCAAGTCCAACCATTAACCCAGCACTGCCAAACTTTCTCCTAACCTATGTCCCCATGTACCACATCTCCATGTCTTTTAAAATCCATTCAAAAATGATGAAATGAGGAAATGATGGAGAAGACGAGCTCTTGGGTTATGCTTACAACTTGAGTTAGTTCTCCAGGAAATAGGTAGACATGAACAAGAGTATTATTAAATGAATTCTTGAAAATAGTGAAATATTTGTTCCTATCCATGAAAACAAGGTACCCAGTACCCTCAGGTTTCATCACATCAGTTGAATATGAAGCACTGGACTTCTTTAAATATTTGATTTCCATTGAAATGACAACAAAGCTCTGGATTTCCCTTTTGTTATAGAATAAGCCTGTGAAACAACTCTCTTTGGAGGAGCCCCTGAACTCATTCATTTCTATATGACTTGAACTCAGTAAAGTTGCACTAGGAAGGAGTTTGGCCCATTAACTTTAGTTTTCTAATGCTGTTTAGTCAATAAGCCATATAATTCCCAAAACAAAGAAGGTGAAGGAATAATAATAATAATAATAGGAAACATGAAATGTCAACACAGCTAATTCAGAAAGGAAAAAACCCAACAAAATAAAACCAAAGCAGAACCCAAACAAACAAACAAAACCAAACCCAAAAACAAAAACAGAAAACCAACCAAAACCAAGAAAAAACCTATAACCTAAGCAGAATACTGAGTCAGGTCATCACCTAGAGAAAATCGGTATAAGTTCAGTGAAATCAAGTAAATTGTATTCAATTACCTCTCATCAAGTCCTACCATGTAGTTATGTAATGTTATGCTTTTCAGTTCTTTCTCCCCTGCCCTGTCATAATTAAAAAAAAAACCAAAACCAAACCAGTCTGCTAGATTTTGCAAGCTCAGTAGTCTGTTAACTGAGTAAGTAAAGATATAATGAAGGCAATAAGTGCTGAAACATCACACATGCAGTACATATCTCCAGCCAGTCCAATTTTATGCCTAAGGAGACTGGCAGAGTTCCTGCTGCGATTCAAATCTTATGTCAAATTTATAAACTTGTTTTCTCCATTCTCCTCTCCTATCCCTGTGCCCCATCAATCACAGCTTATACCTGCACAAAAGGCTGATCCATCATTAAGGAGGCAGGTTGCAGCCAAATGTAAATTTTCACTTTAAAAAAAGAAGAAGGAATAATACTTATGCTGCAGGGCAGGGTCACCCTCTGACCCTAGGCAATCTGCCTCTCAATCTGCAGAACACAGGCTAAAATAATGTGTCCGCCAAACAAGCAGTAAACTTTTCTGCTTCTGCCTTTTTGAAGATTCTTGGAGTTGCTGCGTCTGCCAGCTGACACTCTGTCTGACTTTTAAAATATGAAAATATCCTCCATATGCATTGAGCTCAGTTTTCTACTTAGCATTTCAAGAGCCCTAAGGACCTTTGGGGAAAAAAAAGAATCATATTCTGAATTTTCAATTTTGATGACAATTTGCTTTCCATACAGGATGTGCAGAAACACCTTGAAAAACTTGTCAGCTGCTAAAGGAAATGTTCTTTGCCATGGGAATGAGGGCACATCACTTTCAACTAACTTAGGGAAAGCAAGTTTGACTCTGCACCCCATGCTTCCCCAATGTAGCTGAATATCTCTTTTAGAATTTTAAAAAAATAACAATCATAGAACCCACAAACATTGGTTTTGCCCATAAAGTAAAGAGTAAGTAAGTCCGTCCATCCATCCATCCATCCATCCATCCATCCATCCATCCATCCATCCATCCATCCATCCATCCAGTTACAGAAGACTCCCATTTTTATAGCATCCAAAATCCAAATAAGGATTCAGGCCATAAACAAAAGATTATTTTCTTTAACACTAAGTTGTTTGGTTGGGATACATAACTTTCTCTAGTCTGATCTAGTCTCCCCTTGGATTCGAGTCAAGGGAAGGAGACAGTAATATTCAAAAGCAATACAGTCACGCTCACCTTCAGTAATTGTGTGAGATCAGGATGTTCCACCATTTGCAGTCCTGTTTTTCTCAGAGAGTTGGCAAGGGAACCTAGATGACCTACTTGTATTAAACCCTGCATTTATAAACTAATATTAAAATGGAGTGAATCCCCTCTTTTAGCTGAAATTTTCTCTGTAACCTCCACATAACTGAAGGGCACACTGGAAGCACAAAATGTACAAATTTTTCAGGGTGTGTTGGATTTTTCACCTTCTGTGCCGCAGAGGAAAGGTGCTCAGGAACTGGGAATATGAAGCTCGATGTTTTCTTCTCCAACCACTATTAAGGACAAAACCATAATTGATCCTAAAGTGTTCAGGTACACGTTGTGGAGGTCCCTGCTCAGAAAACCTGAGGTTACAGAATTCACTGGGTTTCATTAGTCTGGATGCTTAGTATTCAGCCATCATTAGCAATCTCCAGCCACATGAACCACAAGCTGCACTAGGGGCAGGGGTGATAAGTCTTGATTTCAGTGCTCATGTTCCAGCATTAGACAGAACTTATCCTTAAACTCCTAGTTTTAGAACTGGACTGATGACTATTGGGGTTTTTTGTTTGTTGGTTGGTTGGTTGGTTTGTTTAACATTACAGTATTTCCATGTTTTACATGGGCTAGACAAAGTGTGAATTCTAACGTAATATAGCATTTCTGCTGCTAATCCTGGTTTAGCTGTGACACAGACAAATCTGGTATTAAGCAAAGAAGTTGTTGCATAAACAGAGCAAATGCTGCCTTTCTTCCTTTCAGTGGACTCAGAAATTCACACCAGAGCAGTCAGTTAGAATATGCAATTTATACTGCAGACTGTTTAAATGTTTAAAATTGAGAACATTCGTTACAAATGCCTTCTCTAACCTTTTATTCAGGGTGAGATGCAAATAAAACAGTGACTGATAAAGGGAGACATAAAAATGAATATGTATGTTTGCATAAGCTGTGTTTCTTTGCTGCTGTGGAACGAAATCTGCTCTTAGTCCCATTTAAGCTTCCCCTGCTGATTTCAGGGTAGTTATGAGCATGCAGCTGAAGCAGGATAAATCCTTCCATCCATCTATTTAGTGATCAAACCATATTTATTACAGATCCCATTTCTATATGGAAGTGAAACAGGCCTTGATCTCAAGGGCAGGCTCTGCAGCATCACCTCTGCAGGCCTGTGACATGATATGGGTATAAGCCTCATTCCAGTGGGTGCTCATGTTGGCTACAAAGGAAGGAAAGTCCCACATGCCTCTGCAAAATCCTGGGGAACAGTCAGACACCAGCAATTAGAAACCTGTTATTTTCTTTTAAAAACTGTTTAATAATAAATAGAAGTGCTAAGCTCAAAAAATCAAGTTGAAAATTCATGAGCAATTTTGTCATTGCTTTTCTTTCTTATTCATAGAAAGAAATTACTCACTTTTCTCCCACCCTCAGATAAGAGTAGGCTTTTGCACTCCATTAACCCCAGGGACTAAAAGATAGACTGTTTTCTAACAGGTGAATTAGTGCTAGATAGCATTACCACAAATGCCAAGTCATTAAACATGTAATTGGATTTTTTTTTTTTTGCTATCTTAACTTTTCTACTTTATAAAGGATCTTTACAAATTAATGACAGAATATGAAGCTGCCCTGAGAGCTATTTGCCCATTAAAAACAAGCATGAAAAACTCCTATCCCCATCACATACAGAACTATCCCACCAATTTCCAATTACTTCTGCTACTGACAGTTCACTGGACTGTTAAGTCATATTCTGCATCATGCTGCTTAATGTGGTTAAGTCAGACAGGTATTTTCTGCTTTTCTTTTTTCTTTCTTCTTATTTCTAATTTTCCCCCCTGATTGTGAAGCAATTAAACTATGTAAGTAATGAAAAAGTAGAATTTTAGTATTATAAAGACATGGTTAATTTAAAGATGGATCCCTAGAAATTACTGAATAAATGCTCCTAGCACCCTGGTCCAAAAATGTTTCTCAAAGTTTACTCAGGACCTCCAATAAAAGCCTGTCCTATGTCATCCACAGATGTACAGAGGCAGGAAGCTTTAGTAAAAAGCTAAAGAACTCACTTTTGTATCAGATAATGACAATGATAGTGTTAATGGTAAAAAGGAAAAGGATTCACTGTGTCTCTTTTTTTTTCTTCCATTTTATGACAACCTTAAATTGGATATGCAGAAAAATATTGAAAAATACTGCTTAAGTGAAGAGCTAGAAACAAAAATATCTAAGTCTTTAGAAGCTCTTTGATGGGAAAATCTAAGTGACAGTTGTGTTAGCTTTACTGTTAGGTGATCCAGTCTTTAAACAGAGATGTTAGGTGTATCACTGGAAATTGAATACGGCAGTGAAGCACCCTGTGTCCATGGATACCCCCACTATGAGTTAGAGCTACTTGGGGCAGTTGTGTTCTGTGTGTTGGGTGTGGTTTCACTTCTCACAAACCTCCCCTCCTTGAGGTGCTTGTGATGTATCCAATAAGGCTCTTTGCAGGTTGGTGATTAAGTAACACAATTCAGAAAGTTGTTATATGCAATTTCTATAATTTAAGTGGGATTTAAGGGAATATTTATTAAATAAAAAATAATTCATCTCAGCATGGCCAAGGATGAGATAGCCAAAATGTAAATGAACTTAATAAAAACATTGTATCAGATATAGACTTTCCTTCAGGTTGCTGGTAGGATTCCTTTTGAGCCAGTTATGTGGTATCATTCATGAGCTTAGAAGGAATTGTAACTTAGCTATTTCTGATTTAAAAAGAGAGCTAATCAGTTATTGAGAAAGGGGAAAAACCTATCCTTCATAGAAGTTGTGTGATGTCTGTGAAACATTTCTATGATGCAACTACAGGAAAGGCAAGTACAAAAAAATCTTAACAGGAACTTACAGGCACTAATGGCTACAAAAAGACAAATCCAAAATGGAGTGGCTATTAAAATTAACAGGGGAATATAGAACCTATTATACATGGAGACTTTAAAAGAGACTGGACTTCAAAATAAAAGAGGCAGGAGCAAGGCAGGGAAGCAATATTATTACTGTATAATTATCTTTACAAATGGTATTCCAATGAAGGAAAAACAATGAAAAATGCAGATAGGTACAGATAAGTTGCATATCTGGGTGCAGCTGTCCTCTGTATGGAGAGTGCTGGGAACACCTACTTGCCACTTTGAAGCATCCTCTTTGAACATCACTGTGTATTTATAGTATCTCCTTTATCACATACACTCCATGTATATTTTTCAGTGCTGTCGGGCATTTAAGAGAGACAGGACCACATCAAGATATTTTAAAACATTATTTATTGCTGCCGTCTCATGGGAGGGTGAGAACATCTTCACCATACCTTGGAAGTCAGTGGTCAGTGGTCACAAGACCACAAGTTACAAGTTTTTTTAAAGGTGAATTAGCCAATAAACTACTGCCACAAAGTTTGTTTATGTCTTCGCACCAATAGTTAATTGAACTGTCTCACACCTCTTGCCGCAATGCCAGCTTTCTTATCTAGTTATACAGTGATACAGAAACTACATGCTACACTTCAAAACATTTTTACTATTTCTGTAACTACTTCTATAACCAAACTTATAAACCTTAACATTTTTCACTACTTAGTTTAATATGTTTCTATCTAAACTACAAAGTCACATATTTACTTACGGTCTCTAAACTTGGAAGCCTTTTCCAAGGTCTCAGATTGCACCCTGTATTCCTTTTTTGCATTTGGGCCTGCATACGTAAGGTTTTGAGAATTTTACTGGGCCTGGAATTCCCACGTAGATGTCTTTTTTTTTTAAGTCTGAACTCCAGCAAGTCTCTCAAGTAGGTTAATGCGGGGATATTGCTGGATGACATGGTGTTTGTACTGGAAACAGCAAGTCATTCCACACTGGCCAGATTTACAGGATGTTTAATTTGCCAGACTTTTTTCCCTTCTCCATCTTCAGCTCTCTCACTGAAGTCTGGTTTGTTATTTTCAAAATGTATCTTGGCACTCTGATTCAGAGAATTTAGTTTGGCCTATGCAACTAAACAGAAGAAAATAACTGATGCTTTAAGATGGTAAAATGCATTTTCACCTCTTGTTGCTTTTCCTTTCCTTGTATGCCATTCTCACTTCTTTGGCTTCAAAGATCTCCAGGCAGAGGTTTAGGTTCAGGTATTTCTTAATTTTTTTAGCCTTGTGCTTATTTACACTAGTGTGATTACAAGGCAGAATGTATTGCTAAACCAATAGATGATTTAACACCCCTTTTCAGGGTGTTTACCAAGGCTAATAATTTCAGAGAATAACTGTTTTAAATTCCCATGCTTGGTTCAACCACTCCATTGCTACTCTACAGAGCTGTATACAAATAATATAATTTAATAATGAGTGGAAAACCTTCTGCTCCAATGTGTAAATTAATAGTTGAAATTTACTCTTGAGCAGACAGCTGGTGTCTGGGCTGGTTCACACCTGGTATCGCTTCAGGGCTTGTGTGAAATTCAGGCAGGCCACGGGCTTTGTGGTGGGTTTTTGAACAAGGCTATTTTCACTCTGCAGTCATATGTTTCAATAAGGGACTTCTCTGGTAGCATGTGAAAATGTTACTGCTAATTTTACACCTTGAAAAACAAATCAGGGTTTCACAGTTCGAAAGCAGAAACCAACCAGCTATAAACCATCAGATTGACTGGGATCTCAGAATTGAATAGGTCTATTTGTTCTAACAAACAGTTAGGCCATTAAATTGCAAAGCCTTTCAGTGTTTGTCCAGGTAAATAAGGACACATCGAAATTGATTATCTGTTGTTCGGAGGTAATGATACGTAATAAACTATTCGCTCTGGATAATGTAACAGGAATGTGCTGTAGCCCACAGATGTGCCCTATCTTCCCCGGTAAGAGCAGGATCTCTCCATTAGCTGCAGTCCAGGTCTCCGCATTCCACCTTCCTGCCCTCCCCACCCCTGCAGGCAAGATGCATTCGCCTGATGAAGCAAATGTGCACATTCTTCTTGCTCCCATAACCCTACGTGATGCCCCTGCTTCTGATGGGGATTCCTCAGAAATCTGCATGCAGGTACATCTGCAACTCACAGAAAAATACTTCAGGGACATTAAGTTTGATCCTGTTCTTTCTGGTGTCATTATATTCATTTGAAAAAAGAATATCTGTCATCACAGATGTCAGATCTACTGGCTGCCCAAGAATAAATCTTGTGCTCATGTCAAAATGTCTCCAGCAGAACTTCTAGGATGAAAATTCACAGCTCAACATTAGGCATCAATTTATGATGTATGATACAAGCAAGAAGCATGAGCAGTATTCTAGCAGGAAAAGGGGGAATCTAAATTTTGTCAAATGCAAAGTAGCTAAATGGTGCTTTTCTCAGTTAGGAAGTTAATGAACTTTTTAAACTGTTATATAAGAATTCTCCCTGTGCACACATTCTTGGTTGCTCCAGTTAGACTATGGCTGTATGCAAATATGACTGGAAATCTATGTTGTGAGGGAGAGGGCATAAGCAGCTGGGACAGAACCAGAGAAAGAAACATTTTTGCATCAGCAGCAGGACCTTCTTTATGGGATCCTGCTCCATCACTTGTGACAAACACCAAATTGAATGTTTGTGGGGACAAACTCAGGGAGGGTAATAACCCGTGCTGAGGCAGTGTGAGAATGATAAATGTTTTATTGTCTTTATTTTTCTCACATCACTTGCCAGTTAGACTTACAAGGTGAAATTAGTAACCTTCTGTGGTGGAGTTTGTCTTGCTAAATTTTAGCTGACTGAAGTATTGAGTGGGATATTGTCTGTAAATAAAACACTTGAATTTAGACACCTAAAGATGTTTATGCCCAGGTTGGTGTTTAGGCTGTCATTACAGCACTGCCTGTGGCTCCTGGGGAGCTGTTGGAGCAGTCCTGGAGCCTGGAACTCATCATTCCCTCACTCCACGAGCTGCACTGATGGCTCTCACAGTGCATCAGCAGAGCTGAAGCATGCTCATCTTTCCTGATTTCAGGCCCTTTGAGCTGCTGTGGTACCCTCCTGCCCTGGGCTGCCAGTCAGAGGAGACTCTCCTGAAGGCACTGTTTTGAGGAGCTTGACCATCACTAGAGGTCGATGGCTTGAAACCTGACCTGTATCGATGAGCAACTGTTGTAATCAGGGTGAAGACAGGTGCCTTAAATATTTTCATTTAATCTGTCATAAATGTCTACTTTAGAATGAGACAAAATCTAATTTCTCCCAAACCATTGTTTAAAGGGAACTGAATGGGATTACTTAACTGACGTTTTTAGAGCCTTGTGCTAGAAGAGAATCACATAGATTTGGTGGAAAAGAGGAGCTTACCTCTCTCTGTTAACAGTGTTACTTTCCTGGTATCAGGAGAGCAACACAATAGGTACATTTAACCAATGTCCACTGGCACAGAAAGCAAGATAACTAATCAAACAAGTGAACCAGGCTTATCTCTCAGTGATCATGTAACAGATGGCAGGCAATATGGAAAGGAGAACACGCAAAGAGAGATATTAATATAAGATAGGCAGATAGATGGAACGGTATTTTCAAAAATAATAAATGGCTCAAATTGAAGGCTAATTCTCAAATGTGTATTCAGAGACATATGTGTTGAACTCTTAATGGAAAAATCGTTAAAAAAAGTAAAAGTAATGCAGGATCGTTTATTTTCTCTCTGTAAAGAAAAAACCCAACACATTTACCTTTTTTTGATCCCTCTTTTTTCTGAAGTTGCTAAATATTGCTGTGGAACTGAGATGAGGTAAGTAAAAAGACATGAAGATTTTCTTTCAAAAAAGAAAGAATAAATAGAAGAATGTTTCTTTTTATTTTATTTCAGAAAATGATAAAGCTAGTCAATCTCTTAAAAGATGCAGAAATCTTAATCCAAAGACCCTCCAACAAAAGAAATGCAAGTATGTTTGTAACCACTAGATGGTAGTTAAAGCACAGGATTGGAATGAATTTCTCTGCTGTGAGACATGTAGTGAGGGTATCTGTGTTACAGGCTTAGCAAAGTCGAGGTTGGTTTTATTTTTTCCATATCCAGGAGGAAGGGGAGGGGAGGAAAGAAAACCCAAAACTAAATCTCTTCTGTGCCTTTTTTTGACTTAAAAAAGAAAAATGGATGTGGCAAAAGTGTTTCTGATTAGATTGGTACAAAAAGATGATGCATTCTTTCTGGATGAATCAGGAGATATGAGGTTCTGTCACTCTTTAGATATAGACCTGAAATACTAAGCTTAAATTTATAGCCTCTTGAATGAGCCACAGGACTCTGTTTACTCATAGAGTAGAATTGGGTGCAGTTCCAGCAGTTCTTCTGTGTGATCAGTTACTTTATCACCTTGATCAGTTCAGAAGATACAATAACTCTCTTTTTTAATACATCCTACTATGGTAGATCCTTTATCAACCTGCTGTGGATTTAATCAGACTTCTGGGTCAGGAATCCTCTCTCCATCTGTCTCTTTCACATACATGCAAACACATGCCTGCACAGCCATAAATGCCTGCATGTTACTTTTTGATTTTTTTTTTTTTAAATTTTTACGTTGTCTGGAGGAAAAGCTAGAAGAGACAGGCAGCAGGACTAAAAAAGCCACAGGTCAATTGCAGCAGCTCTCTATTGGATTTTGGACTTTCAGTCTGACTTTTTAGCATGAACTCAAACCTGTTGTTCTATTTGTGCTGGGTAACCTCTCCCATTCGTTCCCAGGCTCAGTAGTTTAATCTGGTGCTTTGATTTGTCTTCATTCTCCACATAAATTCTTTACAGCCAAGAGGAGCACAGGAGAGGTCAGTGAGATTTTCCAGGAAATGGTGAATAACAAATGTCTCTCCATGGTTCCTCCTGATGAACACCCTGCTGTGCAACAGGGAGCATTTCTGCCTGACCTCTTCTACCTATAAGCTGTCCCTGGAGGTTTGTGGATCAATACTGTTGCTCAATGTACATGAAAAGGTTAGGCTGATTCTTATTCTCTAAAAAAATAAGCCACTAGGTCTTTTCTAAAAGTATCTAAAACGATTTGTCTCTAAGGTATTCTGTGTCATTGAGGTCTAAACCCTCCAAATATTTGTTTGATGTCTCTGATTATCCAACAACAACAAAAAATCCCCTACCAAACAAACAAACAAAAAACCCCAACAACAACAACAAAAGAAAACCCAAACATTCCTGTGATATCTTTATACAAACAACCGTGAATGACATTAAGGTTGGAAATGTGCATCTAAAAATATTATAAAGTGTTAAATGATCCAGAGAGTTAGTGGGGAATTACTTTGTTACCTAGGTCTAACTTTTCCTTAGTCCGTCTCAGTCTGCTGCTTCATATTTCTTTGCTTTTCCATGGCAAGCTTCATCACAGAAAACCAACAGCTTTGAGGCTGATCTAAAGCTCCTTGATTGAGCACAGGACAAGTTCTCCTGGAGGACAAAGTCCAGTCATTGGTTTCATGGCAGCCGCTGTGAGCAGGCACATTTTTCACAAAAACAAAGTTTCAGGAATAACTCTACCATTGATCTCATCATTGAGATTTGCTCGTGTGTAATAACTTTGCACCAGAAAGTTTGGCTTTGGTAATGAAACCAGGGTGTGAAGCTTTTGCATGTGAGCTTTGCTCTACAGTTTCTGATTTTGATCAGCTACTTTCTGGGAATTACTTATTTTCTAGAATGAAGGTTGCTCAGAAGTAAACTTATGGTTAGTTTTTATTTTGTTCTGCGGTGTTTTGTAAAGGTACACCCCAGCATCTTCAGAAGTCACTCACTGGCTTTGTCTGTTGGCCAGTTGTGCCCTATAGCATCAAGATGGTCAAGGAGCTGAAACTGGTACAAGCATCCCTAAGAACTCTTTCCTCTTTCTTGCAGTTGGCAACATCTGGTTTTTTTAGTTGCAACTTGCCTCCAAGCCCTGAAGATGCTTTCAAATATTTGTTCCAAAGCTACACTTCTCTGAGCTCAAGTCATGGAAGTATTTGCCATTTCTTTTTCTGCGAGAAAATACTATCTGTTCCTGTCTGCCTACTGCTCCATCTGTCTGCCTGATCTGCTGTTTCATAATCTGGAAGAGAATACCTTTTGGGTTGTTTCATATATATTTTGTAATCACTACAGAGCTTTGCTTGAAGGGGTCAAACTCATCCGTGATGGTGAAACTTCACTGACTTCAGGTAGTCGTACAAGGTAAATCAGATCTTCCCTTGTGACCGCTCCAGATAGAAAATGTGTAGATGTGTGTATGAACAGGCAGAGGTGGGGAAAGGAATCAGAAGTAAGGTTTTGCAGAGATTGTTCCACAACAATAGTAAATCATACCCTCACTGCTGCACTGCACAGAATGTGCTAAAGGAGAGCAAGAAAAATGAAGGAATATACAGTTCTGCCCACTTCAGCAGTTAGGCTTTTGTTAGAATATTCTTAAGCAATTACAAAGCTGCCAGAACTGCATTTAATTAAATATATAAGTATCAGTACAAAAATAAAACCCAAGCAACACTTGTATCATGCCTACAAGGTGTTATTGTTCTGTTTATTTTTTACAGATGGACATTTTTTCAGGAATAAACTTGCCAAGTGTTGTGAGAGAGAGAAGGAACAAGAGAGAGAAGAATGTAGAGGGAAGTAGTGAAAAGAAATATGGATGGTACAGGAAAAATGGCGGTGCTTATATTTCAGAGAGGCAAACAAAGTACAGTGCATCTGTGACAAGGAAGTATGACTTGAGTTCCCTACTTAAGGCTTCATTGAAATTGCCCAGTGCTTGAGCAAAAACAGATGACAGAGTAGTTAGGGAGGATGCATATAATTTATCAGTCACAATCTTGAACTTCCTGTAGCTGATTGGAATGACCAGATGATTTTTTACTAGGAGACCATAAATTTGGGGAGGTGGGGGAAAATTAGGAACATAGCTAAGCACAAATAATAACTCTTTATTTTCTTGGAATCATAGAATTGTTTGGGTTGGAAAGGAACTTGGAAAGTATCTAGTCCCAATGCCCTGGCATAAGCAGGGATGCTACCCACTAGATCTGGTTGCTGATTGGATTAAACCTGAATCTTTAACTCCCAAAAAACTTGCTTGCAGATGTTGAGGTGAGGGGAGACACAGCCACCGAGCACCTTTGGCTCTGCTGCTCTTTCTGGGACAGGCTTTGCACACCCAGAAAAGTATGGGGCTGCTTTTGTGCCCAGTGGAAGAGGGATTCAGCTGTCTACAGTGTCCTGAGTACCCCAAGGCTTTACCTACAGACCAGGCAGGTTCCAGAAGGGCTATGTCCTCACAGGGTCTTACAGGCTAATTTTGCCTAGTGGAAAAGCAGGCCCAAGATTTGATCCTGAGCTTCTTTTTCTTGGTATTAGTGAGATTAGTAAAAGATTTGCATATAATCCATATTTTAAACTGCAACTAGGAGGGGGTAGGAGAACTCAGGGACAAAGTGGTCCAGTATATAGTTTATATCATCTTGGTTAAATTATGTCAGAAATACAGGTGCAGTCACCTTTTTTCTGAACACCAACATTTTCTAAGATGTTGGTGTGCTAGATGAGGCAGCCAAAGGCATGCTTCCTTCCCAGCTACCAATAGTGCAAAGTATTTTGACTCCACTGGTAAAACAATTTATAATTTACTAAAATGCATCAGGTACTTTCTGGAACTCATAACTGTGCCACTGCTGTGGGGGTTTTCTTTTGCCCAAGACAGGGATCAATTCTGTACTGCAACTCACTACTCACAGCCTTGAGAGATGTACCTGCATGTGCCATGAGTCTGTGATGACTCCCAGGCACAGGACGTAAGTTCAGTAAGAGAGGTGTTTTGGTCTAAATGCTGGTGTCCTGGCTTCAGTGTTATTTCAAAGGAAGATGATCACCAAAAACTCATATGGTCAATATGTGAGGTTCTCCCATAATTTTATGCAAGCTTCATTTGTCCTCATTGCCTGTAAGAGTGTTTACCAACAAAGAAAAGTGGTGTTCCTACACCAGGGGAAAATGTCCACATTGTTATTTGGGCATGAGCCTATTCAGTCACCAGGAGGAGGAAAAAGACATTAAGATGAAGAAGCAGTTTGATTTGTTTTTCACTCCCTGAAAGCTGTGGCTATAGTTTTCAGACAGGCTAAAGGAATTAAATATGTATTTCTTTTCGAAGTGAAAAGTCCAAATCTCTGACATAAGCCTAGAAAGTAAATGTTTTCTTGCTGTATTTTAGCCTCAGAACTGATCATGTTTTGAGTTCATCCATGTTTCTTTGTTACCTGAACAATCCCATAGCATTTGTCATGCTAGTAGCAGACTCTTATGTTAATTTATAAAGAGTAACAACTGGGGACATCCATAAGCTCCCACAGAGAAACACTGATGAGGAAACAGCTTGGCATTGGGTGCACTTTCTGTATTTTCCTCAGACTGTCTCAGGTGGAGGCTGCAGAATGAAAATGCTCCAGTGATAAACACTTGTGAATGGCAGGGAAAGACACCATAATTTCAGGTGCAAATCCGATAACTTACCCTGTGGATGGAGGGAGAGGATGAGTTCCCTTCACCATGCTCTTCTCATACCTCCACCCACCCCCCATCTTCAGGAACCCTCCATCTGAACCAAAAAGCTTTATCTGTCCCTTAGTGAAACATCTTTTATTTGCCAACTTGTTTTTCCCACAGACTCCTGCTCCCTTTTGTGTTTGCGCTAATGTTCGAATGTCTACACCGCATAGCCGATGATTATTTGTGAGACAGAGTGAGTTAATGCAGATTTGCAAGCTGTTCCCATTTGTTAAATGTCAGAAAAACACATGCAAGTCACTGGCTTTAGCACTTAGCTGCCAGCTGGCTCTTCTGAAAGGAGGGGACAAATGACAGTCTATCAAACAGCATGCTTTCAAAGAAAGAGGAGACCTGTTCCAGAACTGCAGCTTCAGAGGCTCTTTTTAACAACATAAGCAAAACTGGGAGCCAACCTCTTTTTTTCCCCCTGGCTGTAATGAACACATAGCTTAGTGACAGCATTCCCCCACCCCCAGTAAAAACGAACTGGAATTACAAAGCTTCTGAGGAAAAAACGTGTCATTTTCCCCCTCTCTCTCTTTCACTTCAAATTGTATTTATTTTTATTTATTTCTTCCTTTTTGGCTCAAATGTAACACCAAAAATGCCAAAAAGGGAAGGAGTGGGGTTCTGAGATCAGTCACAAATCTCAGAAGATTGCAGGAAACTGTGCCAAATGGAAGTGTTTATCCATGGGTAAGTGCCCAGTGTAGATTAACATATTTTAATTATGGTCTCTGGGTTTTCTGCACTCCCTGAAGAATACATAGTTTAGGCCTCATTGGTGAGCCAAAGTTGTCGGGGGGGAAAGGAATTATTTTTGGTCATGCATGCTGATGGGGTGCTTGTCCTTGCCATGCCTGGAGTGCCGAGACATGCCTTTCTCCTGGAGCAGATGCCACAGGATGGCAGCAGTGCCAGTTTCTTCGTGCCACCCGACATGCTCTGACCCTGACCTGGAGGCCAGCGCTCCTCCGCTGCGGCTGCCAGCACGGGGGCCGTGGTACAGCTCTGCTTCCCGGGGTGATGTCCGCCGGGACCTCCAACATCACCTGCTCATTAGGATGTCTCTGAACAGCTGTCATGTGGGGCTGACTTTTTGTCACGGTTGACAGCGGTGAGATTAAAGCAGGTAGCCGGAGGCAGAAAAACTCTGTGTTTTGTTACGAAGCCCTGAGTCATCTAACCCCCTGTTATAAATATTAGGTGTCAGATTTGGATTCACAGAGTCACTTGTAGCCTTGGGTAGATCCCATTACACAAATGGTCCAATTTATTACAGCAGGTCCAATTTATACATCTTGTATGCTATTTGTATACAAGATTGCCACCATTGTCAAGATGTCAAAATCTGGCCTGGTATGTTTAATGCTTCATAATTAACAAGCTGCATCATGCTAGTGAACATCTTCCAATTATAGAATAAGATTTTTGAATTAATCATTTCCCAGAGTTTTTTATGGTTTAAACTCAGTGACAGTTAGGACAGGACTTTAGAGAAGAAAGAGTGGGATGCCAGGAAGTGTCCATCTTTTCTTCCCTGTTCTTATTTTAAGACTAATATCCAATTTCCTTCTTATAGGAGAAAGGGACAAGCAGATCCATGAAGAAGGTAATTCATGCTGCATAGCTTGCAGAAGAAGGAGTCCCTTCTGTTTGTCTCTGTCAATGGAAGGACCCCAAGTTCAGTGCCACCTGATGGAATGGGAAAAACTAGGTGAGATGAAACCTTTTCCAATAGCAAACTGTGCCTGTAAAGCCCATTGCTCTGTTGCTCATAAATTCATTTTCAGGAACACTCTAAAACAAGGAATTTGATGCCAAAAATGCTCTCAAATTGTCGTCTAAACCACACCACCTTTCAGCTGTTTAATCCATGGGAATAATAAATCTCTTGGTCTCTATGCTTTTACCCTGGAAATGTACCCTGGGCACCGCTAAATTTGAACAGTGGGTTGGCTAACATCTGCCTAAATCCCAGTGAGATCCAGGAACTAGGCAAAGTGAAGGCTCTGAATCTGATAGGTATAACTTGAACCAGCCCTGATGTCTTCAAGTTCAGCACAAGGCCTTACTATACTCAAGGCCCCTTTCATAGATAAAAAAGGTCTAGCTATTTAAACAAAAAAGTGAGATATCCCGGGTTCCAGGCTGTCCTCATTCAGATGAATATGAAATAAGAGACTTCAATTGCTCTAAACTTCTCATTATAGTCTGAAACTCTAGGCTTTGAGACTGTCTGGGGAAAAGGGCTATAAAAGTTATTGTTCTGCAGCTGGAGGAATCTAACCCCATTTTGAATTTTGAATGCTTAGGGTCTTCAGAGCTATGTCCATAGAGATATTCAGAGATATTTAGGCACCCAACTGCTCTTTGTCTCAGTGCCTTCATCAAGAGAGATCACAGTCTGCTTGGATGTAAAGGGTAACAGAAAATGAAAGCACCATGCAATATCAGCCTGTGGAGAGAGTGAGAAGACAGTTGTTAATCTGAAAATTTCCTCCACATTATATTCTTAATATCTTTCCTTTTGCACCATAAACTGCTCCCTGCAATTGTGCTTGGGATCATTCAACTGAAAAGAAAAGCTCCCCATGCTTTTCCCAAGTCCATCTGCCTTGGCAGGACTGTCCAAAGGTACCTCCTTTTCTCCTTGTTTTCCTCAGATCTGGCTGGCAAAGCTTGTCAAACAGAGCATTACAATAAAGTAGCCTCTCCAAGCCTCCAAAGTCTGACTCTGAAGACTGAGATAGCTGAATTTATTGCATATGGTACACCTGCATTTCTAGTGGCTTGAAAATATTGCTAGGGAAACACCAAATTCAGCAACCTGGGAGAGCTGAGACTGCTACAGATACACACCAGAGGTCCCATGAGTACGGAGACAGTGAATATTCCCTGCAGGCACACAGGCACACAAGCATGCACGTGTTTATACAGAGATGTATCCAGATCTGCCCTCCTTGAAGATACTCTGCACATACGCAGTCAGCACCCACAGCCCATCATGTCTCCTCTCTGGATGGTCCTGGTGAAAGTCTGTGCAAAATACACACATGGATAAAATGTGGATCCACCAGTAGTTTGGCTCACTCAGTCTGACCAGTAGCTAGCTGTGAATCTCAATCTCCCTCATGTTGCTGACACCTGGATATAGGAGGCTGCAGCCCAGGGTGGTACAGACACCTTGCACCATCACAAACACACACACACAGAGGATCCAGACAAGAGCACTAGCCAGTTGTATTTATGCACAGCTGACCAGTTTGGCCCTTTTCCTTCAGTTTCCCTCTATTTGGCTGTCTCAAACCACTTTGATTCTCCCTTTCCCACAGTTTTGGTTTTCTTACTTCTCCCAAATATTCCATGAGTTCCATCCTATCCCAAAGCACTTTTCTCATCCACCTCATAATGTGCCCCTAGGTACTGACCTCTCTCTGTCCCTGGGGTGCTCCAGAGAGCAGCTCCTGTGATTCATCAGGGTGTGGTGATGTTATTTATGGACACCCCTTGGAAGAGGCATGACAGGGACTCATTTCCTGCCTGAAGTTATTTGGGTGCCCTTTCTTCACCATTATTATGGTCTGGGCTTCTCTGTATGTGTGGAGATGAGCCTTTTATTTCACAGCCTGACAAATACCTGCTTTCTGACAGAATTTTCTTGTTGCCTGTGTAGATCCTCTTTTGTCTCTTAGGCGTATGAGCTCATAACAAGCTCTTACTTGTTACATGAAGAGCATTGGCATGAGTAAGCCCTTTCCCATCATTTCCTTGAAGAATGTCAGACTCAGACTTAAACACTAAATTCTGGTAACAGCAGCATGTGGGTCATGTAAGCAAGTGGCAAGACAAGACCAGTCCACTAAGTAGAGTAGTGTGTGTCTGGGAAGACTGTGGGGATCTGGTCATCAGCTCATGGACTTCTGACCATGTGAAAGTCACTGCTGTCAACCGTGACAATCCCCACTGGGCAAAAAGGGCCGTTATTGGTGCTAGATTTTTCTTGGGGCTTCACTGTCTATAAGAAATGGCAGGAAAATGCTTCCACAGTTAAGGGTGTCAGATATGCATAGACAATTTTTAAGTGCACACAAGACACAGATTTTCAAGGATGCTTTGATTAAAGATCTGCCTCGTGTTCAGATGAAACTTCCTGGGCATCAGTTTGTGCCCATTGTCCCTTGTCCTATTGCTGAGCACCACTGAACAAAGCCTGGTCCATGTTCTGTCACATCCCTCGAGACACTGAAAGACATTGATGAGGTCCTTTCTCAGGTGTCCCTCATAAACTAGAATTTTAGACCTGGTAAGAGACACAATAAATGCAGCAGAATACTCGAGAACAGGTAAATCTGAAGGCAGTATTCCTATTTGCCGTTCATTCTGAACCCTGCTATTAGCATGGCAGATATACTTTGAGACAAGATGGTGGTAAAGTACTTGTGACTGAAAACATGATTTTCCCATTTTATTGCTTCCTGCACAAGTTCAGAGAGATTATCCTGGGCATTTGTGTTCTGTATCACCTGTGGTGCTGTACATTGAGCCAGCTTTGAGTCAGGAGGCTGTAGGACCTCAGTTTACCAGCACCAAGCTGGGATGACCAGTCTGCTTGAGCAGCCAGAACTGGCCTCTCCTCGGGTGGTGATGCTGCAGTGCAGACATTCGACTATTTCAAAGTCAATTTAAATCTCTGTCTCCCAGTGATATTTTATGCAGAGCAGGCTTATGCTTAGGGCCTGATATGCAGCCCACAGAAATGGATAGGATGCTTTTGACTGTGCTTCAGCAAACCCCAGCTAAATCACTAAATTCTCCTCACCTCACTTCCCTTCCTTGAAACAGGGATAACTGCATTTTCTTCACACAGTGCCCATCTTGCTCAACACAACAGATCCCTAATCATTCATGGAGGAAAAGAAGAGAGGGGAAGGAAGGGCAGATGGTATCATCCTAATGCAAATAATAAATAATCAGATTAATCCCTGCATCATGACAAGAGTTTCATTAGGTTCAGAACTACAGAAAAACACTGCTGTGTTCCCTGGGAGCAAGTCAGGGGGGTATGTGATAAAAAGTGCTCTCAAGCTTGCTTTTTTCATTTTTTTCATTTTTTTCATTTTTTTCATTTCTTTAATATCCTTTTTTTCCCCCATCATTTGTTCTATACTGGGAGTAGAGCAATGTAGAAGAGCAAGGACAGAAAATTAGTGTTTGAAGTAAGCTTCTGTGTTTAAGAGATTTTTGTCAGCATCTCACGAGCAGGGTGACCAAATGCTCACATTGTAGGCATCTTGTTTTTGTGATCTGCAACCATATGTCAGTTTATCAGAGAGGCATGATCGTGGACTAAAGCAGGCAGAACTGAAATGTCAGTGCTCAGGTAGAAGGAAATCCCTCTTTTCTCTGGCTTTTTTAGCTGAAATGTTGAGCTCTTTGCACTGCTATTGCTGCTTCTTGGTTTGACTGTTTCTATTTCCGCAGTGTCCTCATGCCTGTCATTGCCTGGACCTGGTTCAATAAACACATTAGCCACATCTGAGAGTACAAATATTTCTTCAGAGGCTTAAATGTCTATTTGAACATGTGATTGAAGTAGCTTCACGTGCAGCCAGTGCCAACCCAGTATACAACGTCAGTACTGACATGTCCAAATTTAGGGAGATCCCACATAGGAGGAATTACACCAGCACGAGTTGACAGGGCACACAGGCTAGCTGCATCAATGGGTCTGCCAGAAGTGGTCCTGTAAGTCACATCAGAGGTGGTGTGGGATTGCCCACCATTGGAAACCATCCACGTGGAGGATGCACATCATATCCAGCGTTGGCTGTGCTGCTCCTGAGCATGAATTTCTATCTGTTTACTCCTACCCACAGGTTGGGGGTGTCACCTCTTGCCTTGTTGGTGGAGCAATGGCACTGGAATACCATGCAGCAAAAGGCCCATTGTGGCATTTTTTGCCATACTGCAACCCAAAAAGTGAGTGTGGAGATTTCCTGTGGGTAGACGGGATATGAAAGGAAACTCATCTGCATTTTTCCCAAAAACCGTACCTTCTTTTGCAATTCTGAAGTATGGGGTTTCTTCCAGTGCCACGGCAGCTAGTCAATACACACTTTCACAAACAGCATGAACTGAACAAAGTGAGTGTTTAATATCTGAAGAATGATTTATAAGGTGCTTTACAGAAAAGTTTTCAACAAGTCTGAATTCTCTATTAAAAGCTGCTTGCTTCATTACAGAGTTACCAAAATAGGCAAAGAAAATATTCCCAGCTTATCCCAAGACTCCTTAACTCCTGACAATTTTAATAAATCAAGGAACATTTGTAAGTACTAAATGTTAAATGTGTATTCACAGTTAATTTTTAATCAACTAACAACGGTGATGTGCTAATTGAATGCCATTAAGAAACCATAACTTGATGCATTAGCTATTTTCTTATGCAGAGGAACTTTTTCCCAAGGCTTTCAGTTGTTGCCCAGGCTACTTTTAGAAAAAAGTATTTTAAATGTGTTTAGACCTGGACTCTTCAGACCCTAAAACTGAGCCAAGTTCACAGGGTTAACTGGTTTAGGTTTGTAGTTCTATGAACCTGAGCTGAATTGTAAACAAGCCTGGGCTAAGCTTCAAGTTATCTTGTGCCTTAAGGTATGACTTGCAACCTACAGAGTGATCATGTAGGCTCAGCATGTAGACTTCTGACTTCAATATGAATTGCTTAATTTTTGGGATGTCAAACAAAAGATCAAATACAGAAGGGTGACATGCACACATCTCTGAGACTTGTGAAACTTTCTGGTTTTGCATCCAGCTTATCAGCTGACTCCTCCTTGGTGTGAGCTAAGTAGAGCAATGGCTCTTTCATTCCAAATGAGAGTTTGCACTTTTGCCTTGGATCACTCATCTCCTGGATGTAGTGCAACTTGCTGAAGAAGATGCTGCTCTCTGTCTTGCCCTATCTATTCCCTTCTGCTTCTGCTGGCCTGAGGGATGGACTATTTATGTTTTCTGCTTCACTCTCTCTCTTTCTCTCTCTCTCTCTCTCTCTCTCTCTCTCTATATATGTTTTGTTTTGTTCTGTTTTTTTTTTTTTTTTTTTTTTTTTTTTTTTTTTTTGTTTTTTTTTTTTTTTTTTTTTTTTTTTTTTTTGTGAAAGTGAACAAGGTTTGTTTAACCAGTCTAATTAGGAACTCTTTGCTAACCTGTCTGGATCTGAATGTCAATAAGCATTGTTCACGTAAGCAGCTGAGAGAAAAAAGTCTCATGCGACAACACTGGGCAGAGCAAATGGGAAAAAGCTGAACCTACCCCTTTGGCCAGCTATGGTACAGATAAAAAAGAAGGTGCTGATGTTCCGAGATTCCTCTCTGTATATAGTGGTTGCATGGATGTTTTACATATTTCTGAAATAAGTCTGATCAGAAATGCAAGGAGGAAAGGGGGGGAGAACTGTGACACAAGAACAGCTAAGTTATAAATATCTCTATTTTTAGATACTCAGATGAAATTTGCTATGGGGGTTTTTAGTGATGGTAATCAGGAGAAGAATGAAGGGCATCAGTAAAGATGATTGAAACCTATCCAACAAAAATAATCTAATGCAGTTGGCTCATTTTCTTTCTGATGTTGTGCTCAATGAAATGAATTTAAACTGTTTATTTTACAATTAACATGCAATGTGCATTTCTGAAGTAATTTATGAGAAACAATTTTCTTTTTATGTGGGGCTGCAGCAGACAGAAAGCAGAGCTTCAGTTCAAAACATCAAGGTGAAGCTCCAGGGAGGGAGAAGTTCCTTTCTCATATATGAATTTTGCCACTTCCTATAGAAGTGCCCTTTCATGTTTCTTGGCCACAATAACCTCAGGATGCCAGGAGGAGAAGCTGTAGTAAGAGGATCAGAGATGTCAGGCTCAGGGGCACCTGCTACTTGCAGTGTTGCAGAGAGCATTGTTTGGTTCATGAAAGTTAGAGTACAGTCAAGGCAGACATTTGCTATTAAGTTAGAAACAGGTTGAAGCAGAAATGTGGAAAACAGTCTGTCTCATGAGACACCAGAGACATACATTGCTGAGTTCCTGAGACATTTGTGTCCTGTATAACCAGGTCTCTTCTGTGGTGCCCCAGCTGCCACAAGCAATGTGTATCACTGGGCAAGACAGAGGTAACACTGTGCTTTCTCACAGTCTCACCTGTAAAAACCCTTTCTGCATGCTGCATTAATAACCATTATCCATCCCCGTTCTCCAAAGTGCTGTCAGCAGCATGGATGAGCTGATGAGCTCAGCATTATCCTGAGATTTCAGAGTGTGAGGTTTGGTTCCTTGCTCTGTTATATATTTCCTCTGTGACCGTGTGTAAGTTGGCTCCTAGGGGAAATATGTTGGGTTGTAAAAGGATCTTGAATCTTGAAGATAAAGTCTTAACAAGAGTCAGTGGCTAGAAGCCAGGCAAATTCAAATGGGGAAAAAAGGTGCACATTTATAGTGGAGAAGGGAATTAACTCTCAGAACAAACTACAGTGATGAGGGAAATTCTCCTGCTTTTGATGCCTTCAGTCCAACACTGAAAAGTGAATGTAGCCAGGTAAGGGTTAAGTTTAAGCAAAACCATTGACTGGGTTTAGTGCTGTTATGATTGTGTGGAAGTAAATAGCTGATGATATCCAAGTGGTTAGAGTAGGTGAGCTCTTCTTCCAGTCTTTACACTTCCTGAGCCACTAGCACAGAAGTATTTTTGGAGGACTGTGTCCTGTTCTCAACTCAACATATAAATAAAGCGAATTTGCATCCATAGGAAGGTATGGTATCCTCCATACAGTATGGAATCCATCTCACCTCATTACAGTTAACTTAAAGTAAGCCACTCAGCAGCTAGTTATCAAGGTTTTGCTAAAGTTGATGACAAGTGCTGGCACATGCCGTGAGTGTTTCAGCTGCCAATATTGGAGATACCAGATGGGCCCTCTGGTCATGCTCTCACCATCAACTAGAAAAGAGCCTAGATTAACTTGGACCTGACACTAGTCTTTTAAGTGGATGAAGTTGGATGAGATGAATTCCATGTACACCCCTAGCTCAGATGTTTAGCAGCTGTACTGTTGCCTTCACTCTTCTCGTCTCATAACACCTCTCCTTCTATTTATCATTGTTGCAAGACATTCCTACCTTTCATACCCACCCCAAAACGACTTTCACTTTACCAAAGTCAAGACCAGTCCTAGGCATTAATTGCCCTCTGAACATGTTTGCCTCTTTCTATATTATCTGTGATAGAGCCTGGTTTTCTAGCTCACACTTAAATAATTTTCTGTCCTAAATGATAGGTACAGTCTTGTAAGAGATTGGAAAAAAACAAAAACTATGTTTCGTCCTTGCCATGCTTGACTTTTAACAGATAATTTTTTAAGGAAATCTGAGATTCACCCAGATGAGAGGAAACATGCTTATATTTATAAAAAGAAGAACAAGAGGAGCACCTCACGTGGCTTCAGCTATCAAAAAATTGTAACATAACCATGTGAGGTCAGTCATGTTGGGCTGACACCTCTAGAATTGTTATCACCAGTTCCAAGTGCCTATCGCAAGATGAGGTCAACCACTGAAAAAAACCCAGGCTTAATTCATTGCCTTCAAACACCTTTCTACTGATCTGCCCCTAATAAGGGCAAACATTGTTTTATTTGGGTGATCAAGGAATTTGGAGCTAGGTACCAAATTCAATTTCAAATTTTTTAAGTCAGCTTGCTAAGTAAGAAGTAATCCTATATTGACTGCTTAGGCAGGGATGAAATAGGCTCCTCCAGAGGGTGAGTCAACCCAAAAAATAGCAGTCACCTTCTCAAAGAAGATCTTAATCCCCTTCTCTTTTTCAACTTCAGAGAAATACAAGGGTGACCAAGGCCTAACTTACAGCAAATAACAAAATAAATCAAATTAGTGAGGATGAATCTGTACCAAAAAATCTTAAATCCAAATCAACTGAAATTTTGGAAGTCCACAACATGTTTGTTGACACTGCTGGAAAGAAGATATATTTTGATGCTAGCTTGAATGCCTCCATGTAAAGATATTTATATATTAATCTATAGATACTTATATGTTTATCTATGCTTATGTACCCATACAAATAATCATATAGATCTGTCACCAAACAATCCTCTAATTAGATGCTGTCAAAGAAGACCAATATTACAAAAAGAATTAGCATTTTATTGTGATCAGGCATTTTGGTTGTATTTATTGACTGTAAATTCTTTTGCTATCTGAGGTAGCACATGATAATCCAGAGTATCTACTGACAGAGACATTTAAATTTTGTCTGTTTATGAACTTCTGTGATGTTTTCCATTTCAGAATTTTAATTGTTGTTCTTTCCTCCTGTGTAGGAATTATCTCTACACAGCCTTAAGTTCACGGACTACCCCTAGGACTGGCCGTGTTTCTCCATCCATGTGACCTCTGTGAGGAACAACATGGCAAATTTCCAAATCAATTCTCTCATCTCATCTACCACATCCCTTTGATTCCTCTATGGTCTAAAAGTGTCTGAGAGGCAGTTTCTTTTCTTCCATCATCTGTCTACTCCCCAAATCCTTTCTGTGGATGCTTTTGTAGCAGCTACATGTGCTTAGAGCTCATACAGCAATTTGGACAGAGTAGTCTGCTTTGATTTCCTCGCTCAACAGGAAAAGATTTCTGGATCTACGATGGGGGAAAAAAAAGCCAAGAAACTAAATTTTGGAACATCAAAGAAAGATGTGATTTTAACATTTAGCATTTCAGCCCCAAACTAGCTATTTTTGCCCCAGGTACAATCTTTACTGACTTTATCATGCCTGTGTTGCTGCAACTCAAATGCACTCAAACCACAGTGCATTTGGAAAGGGAGGTATTTATTTTCCATCCACAAAATGAACAGTGGAAGTGCAGTGTGCTGGATGCCAGAAGGGAGTTGGGAGCATTTGAGCCCAAGATTCAGGGGCATATCTGTCTCCATGTAGTGGGTAGGATATAATTTGATCTGTACGGTCATTTCACTGTAACAGAGCATAGATTGCAATTTTTTCCACCTACAAAGGCAAGATTTAATACTGCTAGGTCCTGGCATGCCTGAGCATTTCAAAACATGTGTTAAAGGTCCATAAAAGTTAAGCAGATGCCCACCTAACAGTATGGGTATTTTCCACAAAGCTCAAGGTCAGTCATTTGTGGGATGATACAGGTGTGCTGATGGCAAACTTTGATTATTCCTAATCCTCTTTTGTTTGCAGGGGAATAAATCAGAAGTAATATGGAGCACACAGTAAAGGATTTTTTTTTTTTATTTTTTAAACTGAGGCATATTGTGCTGTATATTCCTTAGCCAGCAAAGTCAGGGATAAGCAGATTTTACCTTGGTTTGCATCTTCACCCGGAAAGCTGTGGATGAACTGCCAGGTCTCACTGCCTGTCCTGGGTTGTAGAATAAGATATGCACAAAGTATTCTATCACCCTCTTCATCATCTGTTGAAACCAATT
>JBBMKD010000115.1:69660310-69680897 GCA_037834095.1 Argya squamiceps | reverse complement strand
CCCCCACTGTGCTCCTCCCCCATTTATGAGTGACAATTTCTTTTTCTACCAGACTTAGTTTTACATTCACCTGCTTGAGAAGCATGATATCTGCTCCCTGGCATGTCATACAGCATCAGGACCATCTACTGTCTTGCATGAGGTTATTATGACAGGTTCCTGTGTTTTTGTGGCCTGGCTCTGTGAAGCATGTCACATTTGATGAATGTCTGACAAACGTGCATTGCTATTTGTAGACTTGATTTAGATGAGAAAGAAGTTTTGCTTGGCGAGCTGTTCCCCTTGGATGTGATCCCAAGCCTTTCAGTTGAGGACAGTCAGTCTGCAGCCCTGACTGAATGATGGGTCAATATCCAATAACTCATGATCAAATGCTGAAGTCTTCTTAATCAGCAGAGCTTGGGTTTCCTTCAGGGGATGAGAACACTGTGCAACCACTCTGACAGAGATGCTATTTCCAATTTCTTTAATGTGAGGACATTACAGGCGAAGTTAACTTGGCATGAAACATTTCTTACATTAATTACCACAGCAAGATAAAAAATAATAGAATATATATTTTGGTGCTCAGTCAGTTAAGACCAAACCTGATTCATTTTAGGTCAAAGCTCTGCAATTAGGGTTGGTTTTCTTTAGGATGTGTGGTTTCCACTTAATTGAGCTATACTGTCTGCAAGTGAACTTTTTTCCTCCAACTATGAGCAAGAATCTTAATAATGACAAATGGATCTAATCCATTGCCTTTCATCATGGTATTGAGGTACAGAGCATGAAAATTTATGACAGTCAAAAGATTTTGCCATAAAAAACCCTGCTGTCTCCTGCCTAGTTGAGCCAGCATTGGAGAATTCTCTCTCATCCCTGTTGGTATGAGTCAGGTGTCAGACTTGGCTTCAGTTTTTCTTTGGGGACAGCATCTGTCAAAAGTGCATGATACACAGAGTGTCTTCACATTTGGCCAAGATCTTCCTGAGCAGTTCAGACCTTATGAATATTAAATTGCAGGTTTGCCTTCTCTTTTCATGGTTTATTTATTTTACAGAAGGCATCTTCTCTTGTTTAATGATCAAGTGATTTTTCAGGCATATCATTTGCAGTATTCAGTATTATTTATAGAAGTTTGTAATTTCTCTGATACTGCTTTGTTAAGTTTGTATTGGAGAATTAGCCCATGTGTCTGCCAGCTGAGGAGAGGAGAAAAGGATTTGGCAGAACTTTTGTCCTTCTGAGTCCTGAGACCTAAAAGGAGAGACAGCACCATGCAGACATTACATGTGGCAGCAGGGTGACGAGGCAAAAAGCCTTGAGGGTCTGAAAGTGAAAGACAGGCAGCACTGGCCAGAGCCAAGCATGATGTGAGGAAATACTTAATGCCCAATATTTCTGCTTAGTGTGAGAGAAGTCCCGAGTCTCATCCTTAGTTAGCCAAACATTGAACCCACAATTTAAATATCCCTGTTGACCAAAGCCATTGCCTCTTTTTAACAGATGGAAAGGGATTCTGCTAATAGTCAAATTTTTTTGATCACCAAGTTCCCAAGGTATATTTGGGATAAAGGCAGTTCTCCTGTGAGAAGAAGAGCTCATTTTGTTTGTACCTGTAAACAGACCATGGTCTGACACTGTTGAACAGCTCATGCCAAAAGCCATCTATCTTTGCGCCTTGTCCTTTACATTTCTTCCTGTTTTTAACTGTTACTCATTTTTACAGCACCTCAGGTGTGTGAGGTTTTCTGAGCTATCATGAAAGCCAAGCGGTCCCAGTCCATTAGTGACGCATAAAAAGCTGTTTGCAGTTTTATGTCTGCTAGTTTAAATGATTTTTCTGCAGACTACCACATGGTGTTCCTTCTATTATATCACACTGAGGTATAGCAAGAGAGCATTCAGCGTCAATAGGATCAAAGCACAATGAGCAAAAACCATTTGAGAACTGAAGAGCTGCTGTATGAAAAGCATTTCCCTTTTAAGCTGGTTTTAAGAGTCTTAAGACCCTTTCCTGACTCTTGTTGATAACGGTGGATCCAAGTGGGCAGTCTCTCGTAAAAATCAGAAAACCTCCCATAGAAAAATGTGTATCATATTAGAAAGAATACTTTGGCTTGCTTGATAGCAAAAAGGTAGTACTGGGTTACTAAAAGAGGTGTGTTATATCTAAAGCTCACAGTAGAAAATTGGGCCACTGATGTCATTGTCTTGAACTAGACCACCTCTCTGGCTGAGAAGAGAGGAGGCACCAAGGAGCTTTTAAGTGGGGAGAGGAGGATGACACGGCCTAATGACTGCAGCACAAGACTGGAGGTCCTTCAGTTGTCTTTTGCTCAGAGAAAGCTGAAGTAACTCTTTTCAATAGCAAGCTTTAATTCCTCAGACTTGGAGACCCTGATGTGTCTGAGAAGTCCCAGAATTCATATATGGATTCCTAGTGGTATATGGTCCCCTTATATTTAGAGGGATCTAAATCTACCTACTAAATAAGGGAAAACCCACACTATTTCACAAAGAAGTTTAGGAAATATTTAACAGTATCAGGAAGACCATCTTCAAATCATTTTAGATACTCCTCTGCAAGCATCAGCTCAATTCCTTGCAGTGGCTGAAATGGTTAATAGCATGTAGCAATGAATAGGAAAGGAAGTGGTCACTGAATGGAAAAATCCTATGCTTGCAGGGTAATAGATCTCCCTGATATGGGCAGGAGGGGAAATTGTAGGCTACAAGTTTAAAATGCTGCATGCTGTTATGCTGTTTTGCTTAATGCACTTAATGGAGAATACACTCCACTGTTCTAGTTCAGCAGTACAGTCTTGGGAGTAAAGATTTGCCTGATCAAACTCAGTTCACTGACAGCCTTGGACATAAAGACTGCCTACCAATATCAGCAAAGTAATAAAATAAACCCAAACAAACAAGAGAGGGATCATTTGGGTCAAGCCTTGCATAACTGAATTAACAGAATGGGAGTCAGCTGTGGAAAATGTAAGAGGAATATTTTGCATTTTTGTGCCACTAAAACAGCAGAGTAGGCATTCAAAAGAGAAATATCAAGAAATATGCCTTGATATAGAGATGATGAAGATTTTTCCTATTATGTAGGTAGATGGTCGGAGCTCTGTCTGCTTCTCAATCTGTTATGACAGTTTGCATCGCTGTTGCTCCATTTACTCCAAATTTACGCTTCAGTTAGCTTAGACAAGCATGAGGATTCCCAAAGTCCTATCTGTGTTACTAAATGTTCTCAGCATTTCAGCATTCACCCATGTGTGTCTGGTGCATATCCTGTGGTTCTGTAGGCTGAGATGCTATAGTGTTGTTTCCCATTCAGTCGTTTCAATATTTAACTGTCCCTGGAGAAGGATTTGTGAAAATGGCATTGGAGAACTGTCAGCACTTATATGTTAATGTTTGCATCCTCTTGGCAAAGTGAGTTCCAGATCAAGCAAAGCACATGATCAAACTTGAATTCATATTCCAGGTAGGCATATTTACAAAAAGCTAAGACTACACACTTCTGAGTTTTATATGCACTTGGAGGGTGGGAAGGAGAGAAGGATTTTTGTTTAAGAGCACAGCGCAAAACGATGATTTAGCCTTCCCCAGAAAATCATCAGATGACACATGTGTTTCCTATGAACATCACTGCAGAAAGGGTAAAATAATTGGATTTCCATTCTCATAACCCATTTTGTTTTGCATCTCATTCTGACTTCTGAAAGTCCAGATGAAACCTCAAGAATTTTAAAATTATATAATTAGTCTGTAAAACAGGTAGGAAAGTCTCATGTGGTGACAGGTACTGAAATAGAATGAGTAAATTAACAAGTCTTTTTCACCTTGTGGGAAGAGGACTTAGTAGAAGACAAGAACTTTGTGATCCATGTTTCATTCTCCCCTTGACCTCCCCTATAACTTTGGCCTGGTGCCTCTGTGGACATTTCGTTAGTCATCTTTTGTCTCACTTGCCTGTTCAGCACTTCAGGGATGCTCTGACTCATGGCATGTTCAGCTCTTACCACAATGGATGCGCTGGAGTTTGGGGAACTGATGTCTCACATCCCTCAACCTGAAACTTCCTAAAGATCCTTACCTAATCTATCGAACTAAAAGCTGGTGAAAAAAAGTTAAGTAAAAGACATTTTGCGTAAGCTGTTATTTTGGCATTTTTCATGAAATATACTTGGTAACAAGGGTGAACAAAGACTGACCTTCATAATTGTTAAGAAACAAAGCAAAAATTGGACATTTCCTTCTGAGTACTATCTGAAATTTATTAGTTGTTCAGATATTTAAGAAATATCTTATTAGTTTATGCATTTCTGTGTGAATATAGAACATCTGTAATCTCCTAAGAATCTAGAAATAATATTAAAAAGAGAAAAGACAGCAAAGTTGAAAGATAGCAATACAGCAGTATAGCAAGACCTCCCTGTGGCAGTGGCTGTGTCAGAATGGAGCTCAATGATTTTCAAATGGAGGCCATGTGACTCTGGTGACAGCCATGGAGACATTTCAGATAAGACTTTATCTGGAAAATAAGCTAACTCTTGGTGGAAACCACCTCTTCCATGTGCGGAGGTGATGCCTGGTGATCTGAGGGCAGAAGATATAGATTATCTGGATTCTGTTTCTGTGCTAATGACCCCAAGGCAGCAGTTGAGCCTCTCTAGGCCTGTTTTTCCAGGAAACTTTGTAAAAAATACTGTTAATAAAGCAAAAGCAGGAGTCAAAATGTCACACAGACTATAAATAGACAGGGAAAAGACTGACACAGCCAGCTCTGGCATCTCAGTATCTGAAAAAATGGATGCCCAGGAGCAGCAATGTAAAACAGGGTGGGATTCAGCTCTACTGACTGCACTTTTGGGTGGGTTGAATAGTGCTCCATATGCTGCTGACTGAATTGCTGCTGAATATAATAAAAGTTCAGGCTGACAAACTCAGCTCTAGGCTTCTTCAGATAGACAAGAATGAAAGCCTGGGTCTTTCCCAGGCCACGGTCACTCTTCAGTGGCTAGAGGGAGCTTAGCTCTGATCTGTGATCCAGAACTCAGCTAAATGGCAATTGCTAAGAGCTATCCAGGAGGAAAAGAGGCTCAGCATCCTGCCAGCCCTGGCTTTGCTGCTCAGCCCTCTTCACTCAGGATGTCCACCTTGGCAGGGAATTGAGGTGACTCCCCACTACCCAAACTACAAACACTAGTTTGTGGCAAGCTCTCCTAAGAGACAATCATGCTCCTTTCCGAGCGATGGGAGATCCCACACTCCATCAGTTAATCCCTGGTTTGAGAGAAGTTGGTGATGTGCACTTTTGATTTTTGTAGTACAACTTTTCCTCCCAATGAATTAACTTAATGTCAATACTAACAACAGTCAGTCTGTTGGTGTTAGGAGCCGGATCTATCCAGCATTGTTGTCAGCATGTTATATATCATGTAATCTGTCTTGGCTCAGAACAATCAATATATTGCTCCTGAATTTGCTTAAAACTGATGGAGTTGAACCAGTCATAGTAAGAGTGGAAAACATTTGTAAAACTTACCCTTAAGGTGCACAAATGTTAGAATACCTTCCCCATTCTTCCTCCTCATGGAAAGCAGTGAAGATAATGGCTAGATTCCTGTCTCACAGGTGTTTAATGAGGTTACTGGCTCTTATAAGAGTTTGAGATATTTGAAGGGAAAATGTTACTGCAGACCTAGGCATTGCATTATTATTTTTCCTTATCCTTTTTGAAAGAGGACCATACCCTTCAGAGCATTCTGTTTTGCAACTGCGTCGTCATGGTTGTCGGTGTATAAAATTGGTGCTTGGTGTGTATAATTTATAGCCTCTAAAACTGATAAAGAGCCTGCGGAAGAGAAGGGATCTCTGTGTTCAAGTACTAGAAGTTTAAATATGAAAAGATATTTTTGGGAAATGGTTTACATCTTCCCACAAACTATAATTTTACCTCTTCTTAACATTGCTGTTTCTACTTGCGCTGATGGAATTTTTGGAAGATCCTAGCTCTGATCTTCCTGGTAGACGGTTTAGGCCTGCTGCAGTCAATGGGAATGGACAATCTTGAACATCTTCCAGAAATCTTAAAACCTCTGTGGGTTCAGATGTGATAAGCATTAATGGTATCACCACAATCTTTTTTATAGGGATAAACTAGACACCAATATATTTAGGCTGAAAAAGGTGATAAAATTTGTAAATGTTAGAGGAATATGACTGTGGAACTTGCCTCCAGTTAGAGGCAATTGAACTAAGCAAAGTTTACAACAGTGTTTAGTACATTTATATGCGTGACTAAATTATAAACTTTCCTGACAAAACCCCCAGGGAACTGGGCTTGATTCTTTTTAGGGTAGGCTTCTGATCTGATCCCTCTGCATTGGTTACTGGCCCTTTCATTTGCTTTTAGTGGGATGACTGTGTAATTCTGTATTCACTAAAAACTAGAACTGCCCAAATAATTGTTGACAAATTAATATACTTGGTGATTAGTTGAGGAACAATGTCAAAAATATGTATTAAATCATGAATTATATTAGCTTTACCATGTATTTTAGGAGGTAGTCCAGATTAAAGAGGAAGGAAAGTAAGGCAGGGCAAGGCAAAACAAAGCAAAGATTTAACTAGAAACTGTCATCAGTAACATGTAAACATGTCATGAGTTTTGTTTCTTTTATTTTGGAAATGCATTCAAATTCCTATGCACTTTCACTGCTATTACTGTAACTAAAACATTATCTTAAGATTTTAGATTTCATTGATATTGATCTCATAAAATGCTGAGCATGTCTGTGACATTAATGGAAGATGAGACTGTTCAGCAGCTCACAAGTTCAGGCCCAAAATGGTTGCATTGGGTTATATAAAATGCATCAACCTCCTAACCTCATTTTACAAAAGTTTTGCATTGTTACAGAATCAGCTTAAATGATTCCATCCTAATGGAGCTTTTGAGTAGTGGTTACCAGAAGCTCTTTCACAGGTCAGCAAAACACTGTTATGTTGATGGATCCTGCTGACAAAGACTAGCAAGAAACAAGTCTTCATGGGACATGACATGCATATTTCATTGGAGGAAGTAGAAGTGTTGCTTTGTATTTCAACTTGCTCAAACCTCTTCTGCAACATTTAACCTCATGGTAACTCTGGTTTTTCCCCTATAAAAACAGGAAGTATTCACACAAAAAGAACAATTTTTGTCATGAAAATGGGATGAATTTATGAATCCGATAGAAATCCGCCATAGAAGACTTGTAAACTTCCTAACATCATTCTTTGCAGAACTTAGACAATGCTGATTATAAAAAAAAAAGTATAAGGGCAGCTTCATCTGCTTGTCAACTGCAGTTGGTATAAACAGATTTCTGAATTATCCTGTTAGACCTTCTATATCAAAATAATGTATAAAACAATCTGCTGATGTCAGAACCTATTAGGATTTTTTGGTGAAAAGTTATGTTTTATGTAAACTAAGACTTTTGCAGGATCCTGACAGGTTTATATGGCCAAGAACTGCAAGCAGCTGTCCCTGGTCTGTGGAGTCTGTGGGTAGAAGGGGATTGCATGATGTTCCTCCTCCAGGAGACTTACAAGTGCTGATGGAGGTGAGGACAAATTTCTCCATGAGATTTTACAGGTCCACAAGGTAACTACTTTCCATCTCACAGACACCTCAGGGCATAAACAGCTTCCAGCGCCTTTCCAAATTGACAAACTATTCAAAGGCTGGGGAAACTAATCTGTTACCTCAGCCTTTGACAGTGTCCAAAGGAATCTGGACTCTGTTTACAGAGAGAAATTGAGGCATTGAGAAATTCAGCCTTGCAGGCAGCGATTTAAATACACCAAACTCATACAATGCCAAATGAAAGCAAAGGTGGTAATGGATCATCACGATTTACTCAACTGGTCAGGAGCAAAACCCAGCCCCCAGGTTGCAGAACAATGTTATGTACTCCAGATAGAAGTACCCCAGGGAAAAAGATCCTGTAGTCAGCTCTGCAGAAGCATTTAGGTGCCAAATGTCATTTGAAACCCACAGATGTCAATAGTCAGATGCCTGGCCCAGAGGCAGATGTCTGTCTGTTTTAGATGATTTAGATAATTCCAAGATAATTCCACTTCCTTTCCCCGGGGTATTTTGAATCATCTGAGACAATCTTGGGTGTTTAAGAGATCCACATCACCATGTCAGAAATTGTCTAGGACTTATGAGGACCTGCAGTTTTTTGGAATGACAGTGAGGGGCCACCAGCATGTCCTGGAGTGTTTTGAATGAACTTAGGTTTCTGCATGAGCAAGTGAGCAGTTGAAACAGAGAGCACCTGCTGTGCTCTCTGTTCTACCATGAATAAATAGGTGCATTCTTTTGTTTTAGCAAGGACTGTATTTTAAATATCACTCTCCATCACTCTTCTTTTTTGTTTTTATTTGATTTTGTGCGTTTTTGTTGGTTTGCTTTGGTTTAATTTTGTTGGGTTTTTTTTCAAACCTCCCAGAGATCTAAAAGCTAAAACAGAACTTTCCTATTCAATTGCCTGGTTCAATATTGGCTTGCAAACACGGTATGATTCTTTTTTTTTCTGGCCACAGGCTTATTCATGCTAGTGTACAAGCTTCAGCTTAGGTGTTTCTGTTATTGTCTGTGTATATACATGTATACATATATATATAAGGCAAAAAAAGCTAGTCTTGTGTTTCTGGGTTTGTTTACATTCATTGCCTGGTCTCTTCTTCCTTTGTAGGAAACATTAAACAATAGAAAGTAATTTATTCTTAAATTTTTGGTGACCATGAGCAGAAAAATAAAAAGGAACTTTCATAAAATTGTGGTATTCAGGAACCTGCAAGGAGAGGGAATTAACACTCTTATACTCCTGACCCACTTGTATTAATGGTTGGATATACCAAACAACAAAAAATCAACAAAATCTCAGGAAACAAAAAGAGGTAAAAAACCAATTTGTTCCTCATTAAAGTGCTGGAAAAGTCCAAGATAAACCTGTTTAAAATTGATCTGATAAGCTGAGAGCTCTGATTCACTGATGTGTTTTTCCCTGCTAATGGTCCTTTACTAATATTTATCCATTCCTTTGAGTAACTATTAATCTCTTAAGTTGAGAAACTCTACAAATGCAATTTCTAGAGCATTTAACCTTTCATGTTTGCTGCCTCCAGAGTTTGGGTTGACTTGGATACCAAACACTACCTTTTACTTTATTTCTATGAGCTCTAAATTGCTAAAATACTGGCACAAAGACTATTAAAACTAGTTTTTTGGTGTTCTTTTTTTTTTTTTTTTTGGTTGGGGTTTTTTTTGTTGGTGGTTTTTTTTTTTTTTTTTTTTCAGTCCTGCATATTAATAGATCAGGTATTTTTCCTGAAGTGTACTGAAGTTGAATTCAGTTTTGTTTTTCCACTTGCTTGCTTATGCCTGTTACTGAAGTTTCTTCAAACTGCCATGTGGTTGTAAGAGTAATCTTTTTCTGCTATAATTTGACATCAGAAATGACCAGACAGGTAACAGCTAAGCTGCATGAATGTCTTTCTAATGATCTCTCAGAGAAAAAGAAGAAGAAGAAAAAAAATCTCTTTACCAGAATAATTATTCTAATATCTTGCAATAAATCTTGATTTTTTAAAATATGAAAATTTTCCATAAACTTCTTCATATATGCAGCCACTCAAGTTTATCTTTTTACAGCAGAACTTTTGATCCTTCTCTTTTTCTCCTTATTCTTTCTTTTTCTTTTTTCCAGTTCCCCCCACCCCCCACACCCCCATCCTCTTCTGGCCATGACAACTAAAGGCTTTAAAAAAAAATCTCCTGGGCTCTGAACAAAGCCTGTTCTTGCAGGTAATTGTTGAAATATCAAGGGTATTCCGTCCTCCATTACTTAAGCTTTCATTTGTGGCTTTCATGGTTTTGAGGAATGTTTATGGCTGACAATCCTTTCTTTACTGCTCTATCCTTCAAGCTCTGGCTGATACCGCTGAGAATGACCGCATGAGTGACTGATAAAATGTCAAGATGCCATTGTTTCCAGGAGAGTGTTTGGGAGCAATAAGATCCATTTCAATTTATCTCACCCACCTGACTTTAAGGCTCCAGGTTTTACTTCTTGAACTGCTATGAGGGATAACAAAACAAAACTCGCCCCCCCATCCCCTGCAGCAAAACTTGGGGCCTTTAAGCGCTCTGAGATAATATTATGCAGATGGGTCATAACAGCAGCAGTGCTCTGACGTTGGAGATATATTTCACAAAGCACATCGGTACAATATTTGGGACTTAATTAATAATCTTTGTGAAAGCTGGTTTATGGATCATAATAACCATATTTTTAAATCTGTGAAATACAGCAACAAAAAAATCTAATTCACGAGGCAGATGGTGAAGCAGGGTCTGTGGAGCAACAGAATGGGAGAGCTGTACAGTGAGTTTCCGAGAGTCTTCTGCTAGGATTTAGCCCTTGCCAAGGCTGTATCACTTCTCAAATGGTCTTTGAGGGTCACCAGACTACTGATAAAACCGAGTGAAAAGAAGGCAGCAAAACCAACTGCCACATGAAATCAATAAAAATATGATTTAATATTTTGCATAGATGGTTTTGCAGTGCAATTACTCTAAAGCCATTACACTCAAATTAAAAAGCAATCACTTGATGTAATTTAACTGTAAAGTTTAAATGGCAGTTTTCTAGGATGTGGATTGGAGTTTACACAGGGACTGGGGCAACTTGGCATTTCTTCCTGTCTGGTACTTGTGAGAAAAACTGACACAATCATAATGGTGTTAATAATAGTAGCAAAAAATGCCAGCTGTTTAATGTGGTGGTTCTACTTTAACAATTTTTTAGTCTCTGATCCTATAGAATTATAGCATTATTTGGGTTGGAAGGGACCTTTAGAGGTCATCTAGTCCAGCACCTCTGCAACAATCAAGGACATCTTCATCTAGCTCAGGCTGTTCAGAGTCCCATCCAACACAACCTGGAGCATTTCAAGGGATGTGGCACCCACCGCCTCTTCATGGAACCTATTCTAATGCTTTTGCCAGTCCAGTGTGCCTAAGGCTGTTCTTAGTCCTTTCCCTGAGAAGGCAGTGGCCAGCCCAGCTGAAACCTCCTGTGCCTGAGGATGGCATTGGAGGGCTGGTGGGTGCTCAGGTTTGCCCTTGGTGGGCAGAAAGGTAGTTTCACAGTGAAGGCAAAGCTGCTGCTCTGACTCAGCTTTCCCAGAGACATTTCAGATACATCCTGTCCAATATGTAAGCTACTCATATGCTAAAGCGATTAATCTGAGCTACAAGGATGTAATTAACTGTCATTTAACTAACAACAGCAGTTAAAATAGCATTTAAATTTGCTGAGGCATAGATTTGATAAAAGGTCCTGAGGTGTGGCAGAACTGCTGAGGCTGGCAAAAGGCTGGTCCCAGTCAGGTTAAAATTAACCAATTTGTTTTTAAAATCCCAGTCTGGTTTAGAAAAACCTTATTGTAGCCGGAATCCCTGAAAGGCTGTTGTTCAGATCAGCTTCTAACTCAGACCATTTTATTAAGAACTTTAAAAATTGTGCTGAAGTTTGAGCACTGGATGTATTTTCCAGGAAATTTTAAAGAAGGCATGTTTCCCTGAGATTATGGAAGAGTCATGAAGTAACTCCAACTTTTCTCTTTTTCCAGGGAGCATCATAGTCCTTGCCAGATGTGAAGTTCATCTGCTGTGATCACCGAGGCTGCTTAGTGTCTCTGAAGACCCTCTCAGTTTTCCTGAATATTGACTTTCTACTGTGTTAAGTAAAACTTATTTCTGTGAGAACGAGTAACAGTCCAGGCAAATTCAACCTTGCTGTAATTCTTAAAATAGTTTTCCTCCTGTGCTAAGCTTAGTTGCTCTAAAATAATTTTTATCTTACCCTTTTTAGACACTAAAACATGCATTTTGGGGCTCAGAAGGGCATATAAGGTGATTAGGTTCACTTACTAGATACCATTTTTACCTTCAGGGGCATTATGGACAACAAGTAGAAAACCTATCAATATCCCAGAACCTAAAATGGACTCCTCATATTATTGCTCCTAATTGCATTAATTAGTCTCCTCTGATACCAAGAGCTTGCCTGCTTTAACAGACAGGTCAGATGAAAGCTGGAAGAGAAAATGAAGCTGGTGACAAAGCAGATTAATGATAGAAGAAACATTCCTGACTCCCACTCTGATAATATGGTCACTGGAGCTTTTCTTACCTTGCAAGGCCAAAAGCCTATACTTATGATAGCTCCTACTTTAGTGATGCAAAAGTTTCACTCAGGCTTGACCTAACCTTCTGGGGTTAATAATGAAAACAAAGGTACAGATTAATCAGGAAAATGGAGCTTCAAACTGTCTAAGGATCATCTGTGTCTGCTGCTGGGTTTCTCTGTCCTGTATGCCCATTCAAGTAATCCTGGTTAGTTAGGGTGGCAGAATAAGGTCCAGGAACATTTAGCCTTATGCCAGACAATAACTTATTTCCTGGGCATGTGTCATCTCTCTAACCAGATGCACGTTAAAATAGAGCTGCCCCTTATCCTACAAAAAAGGTGGGTTTTTTTTTTATTATTATTTCTTTTCCTTTTCTTATGTGAATAAAAAAAATAATTGAAAACCACTTACCTGGTCAACATTATTTCATAGGGTGCTGAAGAATAAATCAGACACAGTGCGACCTTCATCGAAATTTCAGATTTATTTACAGTGGTTTGCACTGATCGCTTTATCTACAAGGAGCTCAGTTTCCCCTTGGTGACTCATAAGTAATGTGGTCCACGCAAACCCGTGTAAATAGATCCAATATTTCAAGGAAGGTCATGCTATATACTCTCTTTGTTTCTCAAGAATAGATGATGGCTTACTGCAGGGCTGATACGACATTTATCTTCATGAGTGAGGAGGTTGATTGTGTGGCCCAAAGGGCAGTAGTCATGGCTGGTGGGCACCCAATGGGAATGAAACACACCCCATAAAACTCTCTCTATTTTTGTGTCTATGTGATGAAAGCTCCTTATTCACCAGATAGTCTGCAGAATACTCTAAACGGTAAAGAACAGTTTTCTTTCAACAGGAGCAAGAGAGAGGAAATAAATCCTTATACATTCAGGATTGAGAAGACCTTAACCTTCTGTGGGAAAGCAGGAAAGTTCTCTCATGAGAGAAATGTCTTGAACCTTCTTCTGATGCCTTCTTGGTCCCTGCCAGGTGACATACTGAATAAGATGGACCACTGACTTCATGCTGTCCAGCACTGCCTGTATCTCTTCTCCTCTGCAGACAAATTCTGATCTACAAGTTGGGTATATCATCTGGAAAAGTCCCACTCCACTAAATGGAGACGGTACTATGCTCTTGGGCTTTTATTTTCAGTTTCATGTCTGTTTTTGTGATTTGTTTCAAACTCTTACCTTCTCAAACAGCAAGCCATCATGAGGCACAGCTTACCATTACACAGCACCAACATGTGAAGGGTTTCCAGCTCAGTGTCACAAAACCCACTGGCTAAAAACATGGCCCAGAGCATATTCTCAGAAAGAACATCCAATCAGGTGATAAGCATGAGCATCTGCTATCTTCTTCTGTTTTTCTTCTTTTTTTTTCATAATGTCATGATTTTATTCAACATATCTAGACAGTGTCATATTTAATCATTATATGATATCATATTTATAGATATATTTCCATTGGCCTTAAAAATGTCCTTATCTTTTAATTTTGTTATGCATTTTAAAGTTTGAATTCTTTTTCTTGATGTAGCAATCTAGGACTCTGAAAATCAAGGTTGAATTCACTGTTTTGCAGCATATTTTCCAGGTGAAGTTTGTGGAACTCTTTAAATTAACTGGAGAGAACACTTTCAGGTAGTTGGTACCCACAGCTGATTTTTCTATACCTCAGTTTCTCACTTAAAAAATATGGTAATGTTATTTTCTTTGCCTGTTTCCATTCCTATTTATATCTTAGCATTGCCTATTGCTTCATCTCTGTTGATCCTACTGTAAGTGCAGCTAATAATAAAAATATCTCCCGACCAAAAGAGAGATTTTGGAAATGAGCAATACCACACAGAAACAAGAATATAAATTTTCATTCTGTTAATAATTTAATCACTATAAATAAAAATTATCACCATGTTCTCAAGCCTGTCCGAGAATACTTTTAGGACTACATCTGTGAAAGAGGTAAGATGCACAGTGCCATTTGCCCACCATATTTTAATCAAGCCTCACTCCATGTGTTTTCCAATCTCTGTAACTGTGTAACTGCCTGCAGCACAGACTGGCAGTGTATGAATTTTTGTCATTTGGTCCATGTTTATTTTTAAGATAGATGGGGAAGAAAAAATGAAAAGCCCCACAAGGCAATAATTCCTCTGTTCAGAAACCCCAGCCAGGTCTGACAGCTGGTGAGGAGAAAGGTCAGCTCCTGCTGACTTTTCCAGTGTGCAGGAGAGAGACATGGAGAGCATGAAGATCAGAAGGTGAGCACAATGCCCTCATAGATGAAATAGATGACTTTAAGGTAAGGAAACATAGAAGGATTATTTAATAAAAAATACCCCTCAAAAAACCCAAGACTGCTGTTCAGGAACAACCTTACTGATCATAGAAATGTAAACTACTAGAAGAGGAGTTGCCAAAGTAGGCAGGTAGTCATTAGAGTATTTCTAAAGATGCAGGGTGTGATATGTGGGACTGCGATAGGTCTGATGCAAGTGAGGCAGTTGGGATTGGCCTTGCACACACAGCATCTCCTGGGAACTCCTCTTTAATATCAGCGGGGATGTTGGATCTTATTTGGATGCCCTTGCAATGTATAACTGATTTAATTTCAGCAGGGAAGTCACATTTTATTTGGATTTCCCTTGAAAAGTAACTGGAGCTCTATGAATCCTGCAAATGTTCTTTGTGACTGGTCCTTCAAAAGTTTGGTGAATACTCTGCAGCACCACTCAGCATTTCATGCAGTTTGTTGTCTGAAAAACAAAACAAAACAAAAAATTGAGTTTCATGGGCATAGGCATTTGCAGTATTTTTTTTAAGTGGGCGTGTGACTTTTCTAGTTTTCTGTATAGAAAAGCCTCATCTACAGCCAAGATTTTGTAAATGACCTGTTACAGAATCTCTGAAGTGCCTGGTGATGACTCCTGTTAAAGAAGGGATGCTGGGGCAGTCAGATAGCATATGAGTCCAGCAGGTGAGATTTGCCTTTAAGAGTAACTACACAAATAATGATGCTTTGCAAGTCAATATCCATTGGCAAGACTAGTCACCATGGCAATGTGCTAAAATAAACACAGGTTGTTCTCAGGGAAGATTGGACACATACTCATAATGAGTGTGGAAGGTCCTGGGGACAGAAACCCTAACCACATCTCAAGGGCCAGTGCTGGCTGGCATCCTTCTCATCCTCCCACCCGTTGGCCTCAGTACAAACCTCAGGCTGACGCAGTTTCACATCAGCTTTTCCATGCTGTGACTCTGTGCTGGACCCTCCAGACTGTGCTGGGCTTTGGGGTCGTGGAGGTGGACAGAGGCTGTGACAGCTTACCTCACTTGGGTATCAGGGGATGATTGACAGGATGCTCTGGAAAGTCACACTAAGTGCCATCCTGCTTGTCCACTTCCTAGCACATCCAGCTCACCTTTCACCTGGCTGTTGCAATGGGACATGCTTGCCTTTGCTGGAAAAAGAACAAAATTGAAAATGAGAGAGCAGGGTTTGTGACCAGCGTTGCCCTGTTATGGCTGCATCCAGTCTGCATTCTGCATCTGCTGAGCAGTGTCCGGTCCCTGCTCTTGAACAGCAGTGGGGTTGTGCACAGGAGATGCATCCTAAGAGATTCAGGGGGGCAGTCTGGTGGCAAAGTGGGTGCATTGGTGCTTCGCAAGCCTTTACAGAAGCATTATGGCACCAGAGAGTTTTGTCTGGTATGAAGGCTGGAGTTGATATCACAGGAATGTGAGGTAAGCAAAAGACAGTTTTGACCCAGTCCGTCATGGGTGCTGTGACTGAAGCAAACCTCTCCAGCAGACTAAAGCAGATGGAAAAGAGAGCAGACGAGAAAGCTGGGGCTGTTCAGCCTGGAGAGTAGAAGACTCAAGGGAGACCTTAGAGCCCCTTCCAGTGCTGAAGGAGGCTCCAAGATACCTGAAGAGGGAGTTTTGATAAGGGTCCTCAGTGACAGGACACAGTGGAACAGCTTCAAACTGAAAGAGGGAAGGGAGAGATGGGATACTGGGGAGAAATTCTTGCCTGTGAAGGTATGAGGCCCTGGCTCAGGTTACCCAGAGAAGCTGCCCCATCCCTGAGAGTGTCAAAGGTTGGATGGGGCTTGGAGCAACCTGGGATAGTGGAAGGTGTCCTCATCCATGGCAGAGGGGATTGAAACTGGATGATCGTTAAGGTCCTTTCCAACCCAAATCATTCTATTAAAAAAACCCCATATATAACGTAACAAAGAAAACAAACAAGCATAAAACCCACCCAAAAAACACTCAGCAAAACAGAATAAAACTGGATGCGCAAGCAGAGCACAGAAAATGCTGAGCAGTACAAACATCATGGGCGTGCTGAGCAGCAGAGAGCTGCATGCAGGAAAGGAGTATCTGGTGATACACAGATGCTTCCCTGCCTGCAGAGTGTTCAGCAGCAGGCGGGTTAATTTAGTGGTGTCGCACTTAGAGCATATCCAAATGTTCCACTGGTCGCTCTTGAGTTACTCTGTGTCTCAGGTGTACTCTTCAAGTATTTTAAAAGGGGCAATGATTTTTTTTTTCTCCCTTGGTAGTGAGTACATCCAGGCAGATATAATTTTAATATAAAGGGGAAGTTTACTAGAATAGAATTTAAGAATATTAAAAAGGGATTTGGTTCTGAGAGAAATATTAGCAGTAAAGGCAAGGATAAGGATTTTGGAGAAATTTAATTAAAATTTAATCTTCTTTCTAATTAAATTTTCTTTTAATTAAACTTAAAATTAAATTCGCTTTGTTTAATTGGAGGAATTTAAAAAGTATTACCTCAGAATGTCAATCATTTTTTTTTTCACACTATAAAAAATAGTTTACCCTGGTTTGTCTAGTTTAAAGTATGAGATTTCACATGGACTGGGAAAAAATAGTAATAAAAACATAACATTTAAATGTAAATCAATTTACTTCTCAGTTATCTTCCACCTCGTTTCGTTCTCCCCCCTCTCCCATTCCAGCATGCTCTAAATGAGGGCAAAATGTTTTTCCCTCTCAGGAGTCTGTCTGTGTCAGGAGGGAATGCCCTAACCCTTTTGACATCTGGGCCACTCACTTATTACAGGATGGAGCTCTGGGCCATGACAGTGCTTTTCTGTGCTTGATGCCATTAATTTTCCTGCTTTGCCAGTTATAATTTCTCTTCTTTCTGTTTGTTTGCCTTTTTTAATTTTTTTTTTTCTTGGTGAGAGTATGTTTTGGGGATGTGAAAAGAAACAAAGGAACAGAAAGCTGTTCCCAGGCAGCAATGCCTCAGGATGGCTCTTCACCAGCATCACTCAGTGCTGCCCTTATGCACTGCACCTTCCATTTGCCTCTTAAGCCCCCCCCACCACTTTTCTGTCCCTCCCTCTCTGTTCTCCAAAATACCTTAAATACTGCTCCTCCTGCTATACCCTTTGAACACCGCTGTGCTGGGTCACAACTCCTCTCCTCTGCTGAAAGCCACCTGGCCAAAGCCATTAGTGACCTCCTGGCCTAAGCTAAACCAAAAAGTGATTTTTCTGGTCTCAATTCTCTTGATTGCTCTTGCTTTCTTCGTGTACGTAGTCCTCCTCTGCTTCCATTTTACTGTTGTGGGTGACCCTCATTGTAGATCAATATGTACCTTTGTATGGCTCTTGCACCTAATTCTTCTGCTTATAGATTTGCACCTTGCAGGCTCTTTTTACCTCCTCATCTCTTCTGTTGGCCTCATTCAAGTGATAACTCCCACCATGCCTGATTTTTGCTGTTCCCCTCTACCTTCCAGGCCACTCTCTGTCTGTCCATCTCCATTCCCTTGTTTCTTCATATATTGTGTTTTTTGCAGTTCTGTTGTTGTTGCTTTTGGAGTTTATTTTTAAACTCTTCTCTCTTCTGTATCCTTGTGTTACATATGTATGCTGTTACTGCAGTCAAAGGCAATGGTATCCAGCTAAACTTCAGGTCATGAACCCAGTGAACCAGGGGCGATCAAATGGAGAGGTCACTCCCAGCGTACTCCTCTCTAAACATGCAAAGATGCAACCTTCAATTTCTCTACAAAGAAGTTTGGAACCTCAGTAATAGCTTTTTGCCAACCTTCTTAGCTTGAGAGACTCTTGAAATAATCTCTGCCCTGAGAAGCGGAATTGTACTTTGCACTTCATTCCATTGAACCGAGCTTTTCCTCAGCATCAGTGTTGTCCTGGGTACAAACAGAAGCAGTTTTAAAGAAGCTGAAGCTGAGCCTGAGCCCTTGGAAAAGTTGTGGTAGACAAGGAGTGAAGGAAGCAAGGACCAGAAACTGAAATCTTGCTGGTAAACTAATGGTTGCTCCTTTTTGTGCATTGATGCTTGTGCTTTGAATGGCTGATATCATGGAAATATGAATCAAAGTAAGTTGAGTGGGATGTCACAGTAATCAAGATGGGAGACCAGGGAACTGGAGAGTGTCTTAGCCTGAATTTGCCAAGTCAATTGATAAAAAAACCCAGTTTTTTCCATAATAACATAATCAGTCTCCTCTCTAAATAGTTCAGGTGCTGAAATTGCCTTCTGTGCTTGAATTTATAATAATAAGAAAAAATAAAAACCTCAAGCAAAAGTATTAAGCAAGAATGGGCTCTGTGTACGTGCTCTATGCAAACTGGCAACACTTCTGTGTTCATAATTCATTGCAAGTGATTGAAGATAAATAGAATTTTATTTTTATTCCCCATGAATTGCTCACATAAGCAGGAGCTATCTCATTTGAACATTTCCCCCCTTTTGTTTTATTTAAGTTGAGAAAGAAAGCAAACAGAAGACTGTAGCAGCTCCTCAACTCAGGTTGTACAAGATGTTGATGCTGAGGCTGTAATACCCTGTTCAGATAAATCCTTTCTTCTCTGTCTCAAAGCAGAGCTGGGGCTGGGGACCTGAGGATAGAGTGTAGAAGAAGGGGACATGTCCCCAAATTTTGTTGGTTTGAAAGATAGTGAAGGGGAAGTTAAGAGAGAATAGTGTTTAAGATCCTTGTCATACTTACTGTACTTTCTATTTGAGAACTAACATTATTTCTTTATCAAGCAAAACCATAAAAGCAGAGCAGCCCATGAAGCCATGTAGGAGCGTATTTAGGGAACAAAAGTACAACCTTAGTAGGAACATTATGTATAACAGGGCTTGGTAGCAAGAAAAAGAAAAAAAGAATTCAAACACTTTTATCTTGATGACCCTTAAATGAAAGGACAAGGAAACAGTATGATCAGCTAGCAAAACACTGTGAAGATAAGAGCCCTTTGTCAGCACAGGGGGCCTGATTCTCCCTTCCATTGTCATTTGCATCTGTGCAAGGAGAATGACAAATTGCAGGAAAGATACCACAAATCAGATCAGTTTAAACCAATTGAAAACCAGGCTTTGCACATGTTGTTTTAATGACAGTACAAGGTGAACAGACTTGACTCAGTCCCATTAGGCTATCAGTTGATCTGGAACCTGAGCTGTGGTTGTATTAAGTATCAAAATATAAATTTTCATGTTCCCAGAATAGAAACAAAAATACTGCAATAAAATGATAAAGGGAATCCGGAAATATCATGAGATACTTTAGTAAATATTTCCTTAAAACTACTTAATTAATTTTCAGACTTCTGTTTCCATTTTGGCATCTTAGGATACTAAGGTATTTCTACTATGAGTTGTTTTCTTTTTTACACAAGTTCAATTTTATCCCAATTATCCACCAAATAAGAACAGAAAAAAAACAAAAATCCCCCAAAGCCCTTTATAGTATTTCTACAAGACTAATATAAAGCAGATGTATCCTGCTGAGTTCACAGTATATTTTAAACAAAATGACCCCAATGTTGTGCTGGATCTTACAAATGCTGATATATTTGAATATGAATACCTTTCCATGGGGGAGCATTCTCAGGAGTATCCAATGGGTCAGTCTTTCCTGTTTGAAATGGTAATCATATACATGGGGTTGTTTTTCAGTTGCATTTAGATCTTTTTTAAGTGTTTATTTTTGCAACACATTGTCCTATATTTTTGGTATTTTTTCCTGTACATTTCTCAAGGCAACTAAAAATAAGACACAGCAGTGTTTAACTCTTGTATAGCTTTGCTGGTAAAATCCCCAGAAATATGAGTGTGCATTGGCTGCTGCCTTATTGGAGGTTTCCAGATATAAATCATTAGATGTCTAAAAGGCATGAAGGAACACCTGCCCAATTCTTTATAGTACTGTATGTTCTGATTCTAAAAAGCATAGGGAGTGTCCTTCCTTCCTTCCTTCCTTCCTTCCTTCCTTCCTTCCTTCCTTCCTTCCTTCCTTCCTTCCTTCCTTCCTT
>JBBMKD010000115.1:69589741-69657610 GCA_037834095.1 Argya squamiceps | reverse complement strand
CCTTCCTTCCTTCCTTCCTTCCTTCCTTCCTTCCTTCCTTCCTTCCTTCCTGGGTAGGAGTCCTTGCCCATGGGAGGGGACTTGTAACTGATGTTCCCCAAGGTCCCTTCCAACACAAGCCATTCTATGATTCTGTGATTCTATGAAAAAATAACTGCCTATATTTTACTTTATTATATTGACAATATTACCCTGTATTGGTCTGACTGTAGGTATGTATTTAGGATATTTAATCCTCTCAGATTTATAAAAAGGCAGTATTGACTTTGTGCCCCATCTTAGGAGGCAGAAATTAGGGCAGGCTTACTCATGTCTGTAGCTTTCAAACTCTCAGCCACATTCAACACAATTTGTACACAGTGAATATATTGAGTTTACAACACAGGTGCTTAAACCAATTATCTCTTCTAATTTATCTCTTTTTCTTATTAAAATATTTGTCCTACGTAATAATCCAGCTATCAGCCTCTTGGTGTAAATCAGATTGGCAATAGAAAGAAAAGAACCTCTGACTTTTCTCTATATCTCATTTTCTTTGAAAAAAGGGTCAAAGTCACCAAGTTATTTTGAACATTTTCAGGAATATTACTTTTTCTCTGCTGATCTATATCCATACCCCTATCAGCTGGGATAGGAGGAAGGATAGAAATTTAATTTTACATATTGCAGTTTTTTGCTTTGACTGCAAACTGAAATGCCCCCTCCCCTCCTGGCAGTCTACACTGAGGTGGGGTTTTGACAGTGGCCTTTAATAGAGTTTCAGGAAGCAAGGATGGAAAAGACCTATGAGGTCATCTAGTCCAGTTCATAGCCAGAGCGATAACTCAGGCTGTTCTCACCAATAGAGGTGATGGTACTCGGTGACAAGTCAGACATAAATTCTGAGCCAAAGTTCCCTAATTTTTGCATGAAATTCAAGAAGATGAAAACTCTGGAGAAGCTTCAGTTATTTTTGATAGCAGTTTTTATTACATTATTTATACAAACATGAATAAAGCAGTATAAAAGTGACTAACTATATTTACTTATCTTATTAAGTATAAGAAGGGGGGTTTTTTTGTTTTATTTAAATTACTGGTCCTGTGTCTGGATTATGAGGGACACAGATAGAGAAATTGGTATTTTCTATGGGATCCTGACACTTTGAGTGGTATGACAGGAAGGAGAGGGCTCAGTGCTCATATCAATGTTGGTCAAATATTCTGAAAGAGAAAAACGTTAACACTTATATTTCCGATGTTACTAGATTTTTGAGCTGTCATCATGGATGTGCCTAGTTCTCACCTGCTGAAGCTGATGTATGAGATTGTTGAAAATTCAGGCAGCTGTTACTACATCTGATCCCACATGTTTTTCATATTGGGTTTTTGTGTGACTGTTTCTTCCCCCCAGTTATGAGCTCTGAAACATTTTCTGTGTTTTCGGGTTTTTTTTGTAAAAACAAACTGTGGATAGCAGAGGATAACTTTGCAGCATGTGGCAGGCTCTCAGCACTCCCTTGAGAGTTTTCAAAGACCTTCTGGATCTCCAGGCATACTGATCTATCCACCAAATCTCATATCTTAGCTGTCCCACAGGAGATGGATACATATTTTTAAATTCTTTTCCCTCATATATGTGCAAGACATGAATCACCCAACCCAGACAAGAGGCAACCCAGCTCTTTCCCAAGGGAAGCAGTGGAAGAGAGGGAAGACGAGGGAGATGTTCTCTCTTGCCCACCCCTGGGGATGAGGACAGAACATGGCGTAGTGGTTGTGCCATGCTTGGCTGGTGTCCCCATCATGGCACTAGTGTGCCCACGCCAGGCTGTTCAGGGCTGTGTGGGTGTGCTGTGCTCTTGCTTTTCCTGGAAATTTCACATTTGTTGAAATGAGCATGCATATTTAAAAAAAGGTGTGTGTGGGAGCTGATGAATCACATCTTCTGTCAAAGACTCCAGACACCCATCTGAAGCACTGCTGAGTGTCTGGAGCTCTTTACTCATCTTTGTTCTTGTGTGGGTTTTAATTTCTCATACAATTTTCCTTAGTGTCATACAAAGTTTCCTTTTAGCAACTGATTTCCCAGCTCTTTCCCTTTTACCCACCCAGCCATGCTCCTCAACCCACCTGTCCAGAAGCACTTCCTAATGTTCATCATCTCCACTTTATTTGACATCCCAGCTACTCATTTAGTGGTTCTTCCATAGAAATGTTACAATTAGAGCCTTATTCAAAGCTCTGCTCGGTGACACAATATTACTGATTTACAAGTGTGCATCCCTGGAGCTTGTGAGGTGACTAGTGCCTGCTCTCCCTGGAGCACCTGCCATGCTGGGAAGGATACAGGGAAGGAGAGAGAGCATGAGCTGAGCAGAGACCAGTTAAACCTCACATTATCCCTGTCTAAGACTCACAGACAGAAGTTGCCCCTAAACTTAGGAGTTTTAAGTTGTTTTCATCCTGACAGCAACAGGCAGCACCATGGAGGGAGGGTAAAGTGGACCCTATTTTTCCTTGACAATCCTGGTCTAGATTTGGGTTCATTATATCTCTTTACAGTTTCCTGAAATGAGTTGGGGTAGGGGGGTGGGGTTTGGCATTTTTTTTCCAGGTAACAAAGAAGAAGAGGAAATGGCCTCAAGTTGTTCTAGGGGAGGTTTAAATTGGATGTTAGGAAAAAAAATCTTAATGGAACAGGTAGCCCAGGAAAGTGGTGAAACCACCATTCATACTAGTGTTCCAAAAATGTATATTTGTGGTGATTAGGGACATGATTTAGTGGTGAATATGGCAGCTAATGGTTGAAATCCATGCTCTTAGAAAACTTTTCCAACCTTAAAGTTCTATGACTATAACTCATGACCTTGTCAACCAAGAACATCATCAAATCTTGCCAGGGAAAGGAAGTTCTCTGAAGGGCCAAACACAAAATCACTGGCCAGTGATGTAGTGGAAACCTATTTTGAAAACAATATAAACCCCTCACAGCCCAGGGTGAGTGAGAGATGCACGTCAGCATTTTCCCCTGGAGCTGCAGTAGGATGGTTGCGAGCAAGGTCTGATGTTGGAGCCCTGTAACAAGGTGAGGGCTCAGATGGGTGCTAGACAGGTCTCTCTTGGGTCACAGACACAGCAATGAGGTTTTGTGTCTAACAACCCTGGAAAGCCTGGGCTTACTCATTAAAAGATACAAGTCAGTCACACGGGCACATTAATTTGCCATGTTTCTATTACTACATTAAGCAGTATTGGGCAACACAGATTTATGGATTAATTGTAAGAAAAAACTGCTGGTGCATTTTCATCTCAGGCAAGCAGACACTCCCACAAACCATGTCGGAACTTCTTTTAGGTGCTGGTTTTTGGCAGGGGTCCTTCCCAAGGGCAGTCAGGATGCATCCACCCACTGCATGGCAGTGGAAGGTTCAATACTGAGGTGAACTGTCACATGCCAGCTGGCCTAGGTGTCATGCTATGGGCTAAGGCACATTTAATTTAATAGCATGGACAAAGTCACAAAATCAGCTTTTCAGCAGCCTAATCAGTTTGGACAGAGGGCTGCTCTGGCATGGCCGTATTGATTCTGGTTCGGAAGATGGCTCAATTGGTCCTGTCTCAGATCTCTGCTCAGGCTCCAGTGCTGTGCAGACACAGCTTTGTAGATCCTGCTTTCCATTTCCAGAATTAAACTCAAAAGTCAATGGTAAGTTTCTTCAAAGGGTTGGGATGTGCCCTTTACCTTATGCCTTTGGACTGTTTATTAAATTCTTGAATTTTTACTTAGAAATTGTGGACGCCACTTAAAGGCGAGACACAAATTTGGTTTGCAGTGCTGGGGACATCAAATGCCAGCCCTACTGAGGGGGAGTGAGTTGTTTTTCATAGTCACTTGTAAGACAGAATCTGTTTCCCTGTACATACCAACTAAGTGCTGTTTTAATAGCTTTGACTTTAGGAGCAAAAACTCAGTGAGTTGTAATTAAAGCTGGTCATTTGTTTTTAATTAAACCATTTTCCAAGGCAAAAAATAATAGTATACGCAGTTTTGCCCAAATCAAATCTTACTGTGAAAATGTGCTGATTTTAGTGACATTTTTTATGGGAGTAAGTCCAAATGAATCATTTCAATCTTCTCCTTGCATTTTGATAATGTCAGAATGTTTCATTGCAAGAATATTGAAACATTTCATTTTAGCAATGCAGTAGGAAAAAGCTGTGGAGTGCCAAGTAATCTTGTCTTCAGGATTTGTAAAGCAGAGATTTTAAAGTGACAAAAGATGGTGGGGCACAAATTTGTTCCTATAAAGGCTGGTCAAACATGATTTCTCCTGTGTTACATATATGTCCTTTGATATGTCTTGAGGAAGCTGCAAGGAAGGAATGCAGGAGAATTACTGGAATCCTGGAATTCACAATGAGAATTGAATTTTTATTTAAGGAAAAATAATGAAAATCTAAATGAAAAACAAAGAAACATAAAAGAAAACAAAACCAAAAAGAAAACAAAACCAAAACTGAAACAACACAAAAAACCTCCTATAAAACCCCAAAACAATAACAAAAATAACCAAGAAAACCAAAACCAAAAAAAAAAAAACCCAAAAACCTCAAAAAACGTCCCCAACCAACCAAAAAAAAAACCACCCCACAAAAACAAAACCAAAACATCAACAAAAAAACCAAAAACAAACAAACAAACAAAACCTAAAAAAACCCAAGAAACAACCCAAAATTCAGAGGAAAAAACCTAACTAAATTTTCACTTTGCAAATGTTTCTCCTTGTGTATCTGTGCTGGGGAGACTTTTTTCTTGGTTGGGGTATTTTTTTAATGCTGGTTTGTTTGCTTTTTTTAATAGAACTGAATAGAACCATTGATTTCAGAAGATAGGGAGCTACTCAGAAGTCACCACTGACCTCCAACTTTATGTTTTACCTGGATTCATTTTCCTACACAGTCCAGCTTGTCTGGCCTCTTTGGTGATCCTCCCTGCCCAGCTCTGCCAGAGGGCTTTAGACTGTTTGAACCCCTACAGGTGCTCTTTTCTATTCTGCCATCAGTGAATGTTGCCCTCCAGTTTGCTGTGGTTTCAGTGGATTTTGTGTAACCAAGATGATTTATATAGGAGCAAGAGTCTTATAAAAGAGTAGGTAAAGACAAACAGAAACCAAGAGAAATTAATGGAGGGGAGTGACCTAAGTGCAGCCTTAGAAAACTAAAGAAAACTATTTAAACTCTGTAATTTAAAAGAGGTTATTCAAGGAGTGCTTTGAATTAACTAATCAATGAACATTAGGAATCTTAAATCACAATTAAATTTCATTATTTGTCAGCATTAACTCAAATGAGCTTGTTTTCTTTCTAGCTGCCATACTTGAAATCATTTGGAATCTAATTGGAAACACTGAAGATAAATTAAATTGCAATATTTACAATCACATAGAAGAGTTTTTTAAAAGCAATTTCAAATTAATTTTGCTGACGTTTCCTAATCCCCATGATGTCAATGGCTTGGGCTATGGCTATGGTCGAACATACCATGTGTTTATGTATCTGTAAATTACCTCTAAAAAGATTTGTCTTCCCTGGAGAGCTTCCAGTTTGACCTGGGCTTATTTCAGAGTCTCATATGGCTTTAGTGCTCCATGTTTAATTTAGTGCTCCCACAGCTGTATCCCTGGAAGTGTCTAACTGGTGAGTCCAACCCTATTTAATTCACAATGATATAAATCATACAGACTTGTGACTGAAGAGCAAAACTGGCCTTGGCGTTGTCCTGGAAGTAACATCAGGCAAGAAAATATTCTTTTTCTTGCTGCTTTGTCAAGCCACCTCATCTGCTTGCTCTTTTTTACAAATGTTGACAAAATCAGAGATGAGAAAGTACTGAGCAGGAAGACATCAAGACACTGGAAAGATGGAAGCAGGCTTTGTGGTTGGCTGCAACAGAAAGGTTTACAGTCTCCCCTTGCCCAGTGTCACTGGTGGAGCAGAACACCTGGTTTTGGGAAAGGGGGGATTTAAATATGCATTTCTGTCATAGTTGACTGGTTTGCCGCTTGATGGGATAGTCCTTTCTGAATTTTCAGTTTATGAATATATAATCCTTTAAGGCATATGTAATAGGAAATTAATTACTTTTGCTCTTTGGGAGAACATAGTTAACATTTCTTTAGAATTTTAATGCTTTCTTCCATTCTTTTGATTTTCTTTTCTGTCTATTTAATTTCAACAGTTTTTAATATGAAAGGAAAATCTATTTTAAATAGATAAAAAATACCCTTTTTTTTTTTTTAAATCTAAATATGGATAACTCTTGGAAAAAATCAGATCTTAATATCACTAATGTCATTGTCCATTTTAACAGTCTATGGAACAGGGAATTTTATGCTCCTAAGTTTATTAAGGAAGCTATTACTTACTTATTAAATGCATCATGAATTCTGCTATGAATAACAGTATGCTAATGTTCAAATAATTGCTTATATTAGTAACTAATGATCACCTCTAATAGTCCTGCTATATTTGTGTGCAAGCCACCTTCCTATTTATGTACCAGCTACATTATGTGTCTGTTATTTGAAGCATGCATTTAAATACAACACACTTTCAAATAAGCAAATATATTTATTATGCATCCAGGTGCAAGAAGACACAAACTCATTTCTCTAGGCTGGGCAGATGGTGTTTCATGTGGAACTGAGCTCTATCATCTGGTAGGAGCTCATGGATTGGGAAAGACAGTCTGCTATCATGGCTGTACTGCTTGTCCAGGCCAGAGCCTGGTCTGCATCAGGCCATTTGAAGGGGGTCTGTGGGCTTAGTTTTCATCTCATTTTATAAGAGAAAGAGAGAAGCTGCAATGTGGATTCATGGTGGCGAAGTGGCTGGAGGCTCCCTCTGCCATCAGCACTGTCTTACAATGGGGAGAGACAGATTCATGCATTGTGAGAGCCATTCATACCAGGACACGGCTTTTGTTGCTGGTCCCCACCTCTGAAAATGCAGCTGATTAATGAATAATGAGCAGATGGTGATGAAAAGCCAGAGAGGCACCAAACTACTGTAGGGGTGCTGTGGAGGAGCAAGGCTCAGAGAGCAATGAAGAAAGACAATTATCCATGTTTTCCTTACTGTTACATTAAAGCTTTTCAACATCTTGAATCACTTTAAATAACACTGATAGAGCTTTTCAAGAATTTTTAAAATTGTTATCCTTGTGAATTTCATAAGGAGAGATACAGGTGAGAGAAGAAATCTCTGGCAGTTCCTGTGGTCTTGGAAACCAAATTCTATACATCATCTGTCTACAAGATTGTAGGAAAAATAATTTACTAACATCCCTTAACAAAGATGTAATTTTGTTTTCTTTTTCTCTGTCTGTGAAGTAACAGAAATTGCCTTTGAATTTATGCTAAATCCCCTTATTCTAGATTTGTCTGGGGTAGAGTTAATTTTCTCCTCAGTTCCTGGTACAGCACTGTGTTTTGGATCTAGTCTGAGAATAATGTTGATTACACTCTGATGTTTTAGCTGCTGCTCAGCAGTGCTCACTCAGGCAAGGACTTTTCAGTGTCCAGTGCTCTACCCATGGATAGGTACACATGAAGCCAAGGGTCAGCATGGCCAGGAGAGCTGGAAAAAGGGATATTCCATATCACAGAACTAATGTCTAGTATACAAACTGGGGGAAGTTGGCCAGGAGGGGCTGGTCACTGCTTGGGGCTGATCCGGGCATTGGTCAGTGAGTGGTGGGGAATTCTATTGTACATCACTTGTTTATTTTGTGTTTTATTCCTCTCACTCTCTCCCTGCTTTTCTTTATTATTATTATTATTATTATTATTATTATTATTATTATTATTATTATTATTATTGAATTAGATTGTTCTTATCTCAATCCATAAGTTTTACCTTTTTCTAATTCTCCTCCACATCCCACTGGGGACATAGGGAAAGGAGCAAGCAGCTGTGTGGTGCTTAGTGGTTGGCTAAGGTTAAACAACAACCCTAACAACTCATTAAATTGAGCATTTTCTAAAATAATCATGATTCCTTTAAACCTAGTACTACATATTTATAATTCCTTAAGCATCACATATGTATAAATATATATGTATACCTCTTCAAATTTAGGAAAGGGCCATGTAACTTTGTCCCAGACTACAAATAAATCATTGTAATTGTGTTAAGATGCATTGCCACATCAAGACAGAGGGTTAGGCCTCCTAGCAAAGCTGATGCTTTTTGACTTTACCATTTTGAATCATTCAGTTTTGACTTTCAGGTTACACTAAAATTCATCTTTGATATGCTAGACAGAATGAGCTGCTTAAATCTCTCACTGCAAGGCATTTCTCTAAACTCTCTAATATTTTTTGCTGGCTCTTCACTGCATCCTTGACAATTTTTCAGCATCTTTTCAAATGTGTTCTGATATCAATCTCACCAGTGCTATAAACAGAGGTAAAATCATCTCCCAGTTGTGCTGATTTTGCATGCTGCCAAATTCCCTGCATCCACCTGCTGTTTCCTATTTTTCTTACCTGTATTAAAGAATGGTTTCATGGATATCTCAATAAACCTTAAGGACAGTGATTTGCCACACAGTCATGGGAAAGCGTGCAAAGGCAGAATTCACACTTGGATTTTCCACTAGACCCAGAGAAACTATAGCACACAGTGGTCAAAGTACAGAGCTTTGGGCCCAATTTCTGCATCACTGGAAATGCTCCAGAGTCTTCCTCCACCCTCCACTGCTATTTCAGAGGTACTGCTCTTCTATAGGTCTTGTGTGTATAGTTCTATATGGATGTCCCAGTGCTTCTCAAATGTTATTACCCTTCTTTAATAACTGCACTTGGAATTTGGATTCCCTTTTCACTCAGGGAACAGACAGAGGCTTCTCCAAGGCTGGTTTACTCCTCCCTTCTATTATTTACTTTTGGCCTGCCATCTGGTAGCCTCACCTGCTACTTCTCAATTCTAGCTTTAGAAAGAAAAATGAAATCATTCTCTACTTACCTTTGCCAGGTCATCATCCCTGGTTTTAGGACCAGTAGCATATATTGCCTCTTTTTTTCTTTTTCCTTGGCTGAGCCCCAGTCTTCTTTGCTGTTCTTTAATGTGAGTCGTTTCACAAATCTGATCATTCTTGTCATCCTTGAACATTCCTTGCTATCAAACTAATAATCCCCCTGAAATCTAAACACAACAGTAAATTTCAGAGGCCTCTCAGGAAAAAAGCAGTAACAGCAGTGCTATCACTTTTTGAACAGAAGATTCTTCTTTCTCCCTTGAAATGCACACAAGTCCTCTTGGCTTCAATCTGTGATCTCAGTACTTAGAGGCATACAGTCAGATCCTGGAGTGAAAAGCTGCACTTGAAAAGTGTAAAGAAAGCAAAAATTTGAGAATTTCCCATTATGGGTTTTAATCCAGATCCTTAGACATTAATGATAGCATTTCTTTTTACATCAGGGTTTGTTGGACGAGGCCCAGACTGTGTGTAAAAATGCTGAGCGTATCTTTTATTGAACATTTTCTTATTTAATGTGCCATTTTCTGATGTATATTTGATAAACAAATTTGTTACTAGAAGCGTTCTTGTTACCAGTGACATTTAAACACAAATGCAGATTTATATATGAGTAATTGTGTTTTGAATGTAACTGCGTGCGTAAGTCAGCATTTTGCAAATGCTACAAAAATGTACAAGCCCAAGCAGAAAAAACTACTTGCCCATCTTCTGCTACATTTGATGTAATGAAAGGTAATTACCTTCTATTCACACATTAAAAGAACGCACTCATCTTGGATAAGACCATGATTGAAAGTCTGTTGAAATTAATGGAAGTCTTTCAGTTGTTTTTGGTGAAAGGTGTCTCAGGCTTTCAGGGGGAAAGGAAGATTTTGCAGCACTGATAACAGATATTTTGGGATTAGAAATGAGGGATTGTTACCACAGTGTTCAGGTGCTGTAGAAATGTCTCCTCTTCTGAAAGTCTTGCCTCTGGAACGCATCTTCTTGTTGCACTAAGGTAAAGAAAATGCTGTTGACTCAAATCTACCAGAGGTGAAAATCCAATCTCACATATGTCCTTGCCATATAAGAACATTTAGAAAAGAAATACATGTCCTTACAATTATATCAATTCACCTTACATGACTGAAAAAGAGACCATTTCTAAAGGATATTGATTAAAATGGAAATACATTCAAATAAATGGATTCTTAGCTTGAAATAACCTTTGCAGTAAGTGAATGGTCTATTTTGAAAGTATGATGGGTGTTCTGAGGGGCACTACTGTATCTTAATTTTATTTCATTGCTATAGAGAGTTTTCTCTGTTTATGAAAATGCTATGCAAAGTGAGATCTATGGATTTCAAAATGAGGAGGGGCAGGAAATTTTGTCTTAAGAAGACATTTGCCTTTCTATTTCTTATTATTCTTCAGTATCACCAAAGACCAGACCCAGAGACTCAAGCAAAGATGAGTTTTCCAAGGTGCCATATCAAACACAAAATAAAAATCATTCTCTTTCTATGAAAGCTCATATTTTGAATGAGCTAGACAAAGAATGCAACCAAGAAAATAATAAAATGTCTTTTGTAGTGAGGGATGCCAAAAGATCTTTAGCTGAACAAATCCAGAAAAAGGATTAAAGACCTTTATTGGGCAAATCTCAGCTCTACTCTCAATGGACTTATTTTACAGTAAATGACTTGATAACCAGAGAAAAATTTAAAAGGGTGGCTGAAGATTTGGGTCTTCTCTGACCTGGCAAAAACACTTTGAAATGATCACTGCACCACAGTCCTGTGGTCATGTCTGTCCATCTCTTTTACACCCCAAAGCTGAGAGCTCTGCTGTTGAGACTGAACTGCTGTTTGGGTGCAGTGCAAAAATCACAGGTCAGAGAGGGCAAGGCCTGAGGTGTTACTTAGCAGCTGTGGCTCTTGAGTGGTGAGTCCCAAGTGTCTTCTTTCAAGATTGTGTGGTACTTTGTTGAGAAAAAACAGAGGTGCTTGCAGGTTCTTGGATACTGAGCTGTTGGAAAGATATTCTTGAACCAGTGACAGAGACAGACTCTACAGAAACTGTCCAGTAATTTGTTCATTCTTTTCCTGGATCATGCCTCACTGCTGCAAAAATCTATACAAGGGCTAGGAACTTAACTCACACCTACCAAACATTTCTTTGTTGAAAATAATACAGGTGAGTGAAGTAGATCATGAAACCAATTGTGAAAAAATATATAAATCCACCGAGTCCTCCTTGATTTCAGAAAACATGTGGGCTTAAAAGGGGCTAAGAAGCTAAATTTGAGTATTTTGCAACCCCAAAATTCCAAAATTCTTATGAACCTTAGGAATAGTCCAGGAAGTGTGTAATCTAAAACACATTCTGATAGATTCCAGGTGCATAGAATGTGTGAAAGCATCAAGCATTTCTTCTTCTGGTTAAATCAGGAGACTCCCTAAAGGCTTTACAGACTGTCTGGTAAAATACAGATATTGCAAAGGTAGAGAACACAAGTGGGGGTTTTTGCCACAACATTGCTAACTACAGAATTTAGAAAAATTGAGAGTTCCACCAGTGAATTTGACAGAAGTGTTTCCTGATGACAGTACTAGAGGCTGCACTGAAACTCTGCTTCTAAAGGTCTATATAATCTAGGTCCATCCTGTTGTGCTGCTGTTCTGGGAAACTTCACAAGCAAAGACACACAATACTATAATTTTGGCTAGTCATGTCATCCTTTTCTTCATGTGCAGGGCATAGGGTTTGGAATGGGATGGTGTTGAATGTCCCTTCCATCCCAAACCATTCTGTGATTTATGACTCTGTGTCATGGATGTCTTCAGGTGTGTAGCTCTAACTGGTCCCTTTACAGGTCCCTTTGCACCCCATTGCTTCTCTGTGGTGGCTGCTGTGGGGCAGAAGGTCAGACCTCCCCAGCCAGGGATGGACAATGTTCAATAAAATATGGAGATTATTCTTGGCCTTCCTTTTGTTGCTGATGTATTTATAAAATATTTTTTGTTGTCTTTTACAGCAGTAGACAGATTAAATTCTAGCTGGGCTTTGGCCATTCTAATTTTGTCCCTGCACAACCTCACTACATCCTTGTTGTCTTCCTGAGTTGCCTGCCCCTTCTTCTAAAAGTCCTAAACTCTCCTGTTTGTTTCCTGAGCTCCAGCCAAAGCTCTGTTCAGCCAGTCTCCTTCCCTGCCTATCTTTTGGCACATTGGAGTGCTCCTCTATCTTTCGAATTTTCTTCTTGAAGATTATCTAGCCTTCCTGGACAGCTTTGCCCATCAGGACTGCCTCCCAAAGAACTCTCTCAACCAGGTCTGAAACCAGCCAAACTCAGTTCTCCAGAAGTCCAAGAGGCAGTTCTGCTGACCTCTCTCCTTGCTTCTTTGAGAATGGAAAACTCATGGTTTCTGATCCCAGGACAGCCTTCATCCACCACATCTCTAACCAGCCCTTCTCTCTTCACCGTTGGTGGCTCTAGTAAGGGTCCTCCCCTGGTTGTCAGGATGCCAGGAAGGTCTCCACACACTCTTTGCAATTCCTAGATTATTCCTTTCTTCTATGCTGTGCTGTGATTTAGTAATTGTGAGACTCCTCCCACTTTCTTACAGAATATTTTGTCTGTCTTCCTCCTGTTTGGGTGGTTTATAACAAGCTCCCACCAGGAGATCTGCCTTGTTGGCCCTCTCCCTGATTCTAACCCAGAGACACACAATCATATCATCAGCATCATTAAGCTCTAGACAACCAAAACACTCTGTAATATACAGGGCTATTCAACCAGCTTTTTTTCACATCTGGTTTAAAGCTCTTCCAATGAACCCTTATCACCCCTGTGCAAAGACCCTTTTTCCACTTTGGGACAGGCATAACATGTGTGTGTCACCAGCAGGCCTGGTTCTGTGTAAACTGACCCCAAATTCTTCTGGTGGCACCAGGCCAGGCCAGCCAGGTGTTGATCTTGAACATACCACTCGTGCTCTTAATCACTTAAGTGGCCATCTTAAGGCCCCTGAAGTCTCTCGTGATTGTCATTGGTCTTCTTGTTGCAATTTCATTGATGCCCACCTGGAAAAATAATAGCAAATAATGGCCTGAGGGCCCTACCAAAGCAGGGCTTTCTCTTTATATCATTAGCCAGCCCAAAGGGAGGCAGCAACTCCCCAAGGAATAGACCTGGTCTGCACATTGGGCCTTTTCCCTTCAGAAGGGATCTCCTATGAGAGTGACCCCTTTTTTTTCCTTTGTGGAACAGTTTTGGTGCAGGACATGGGCCTGCTTAACCTCAGTGACACTTCCATGCTGGGTGAACCATCATAATTTTTGTTTTTTGGTTCCACTGGCAGCACCTCACACCCTCTGGGCCAGAGTGTCTGGGGAAGGGGAATGATCTCTGATGAGACATTCCTGCTGTCACTGGAGCTTGGTAACTGCTAAGGCATACGTGTATACACATATAAATATATATAGCAGGAGTGTGTATATCTATCAGGGGTATATCCTCACGTTTCTAATTGTGTGCTTCAAAATCTTGCTAACATTTTGTCTAGGGCAGAAAAGATAGGTGCTGCAGTTTTAGCAGATGAGTTCCCTAGAAATGAAAATATTAAAATAATGTTTCATAAGAGACAGGAAGATTCTGAGAAGCACTGTTGTTAAATTTATGAAATCTCCCATATGAATCCCATCTGAATAAAGTGGCTTGTGGGCAGGCAGATATTAATCATCACACAAGCTTTTGAAATAAATGCACTTTTGATGGAAGATGCTCAAAGTTTTTCACTGCACTTCTTTGCAGAAGGTGAGGGAAAAAATGTACACACATTAAAAAAAAAAAAAAAAGGAAAGGAAAGGAAAAGTAGGTGCTTGGACAAATCTCCTGGGGATATATATACTGGACTTTTCTCTTCTAAAAACACAATTTTAACAAGATGTGTACTTTAAGATTTTTACTCATAATTCAACTCCTCCAGCTCTCTGCTTTTCTCTGAATTGCCTCTACTTCTTCAAAGTATTTTTGGCAGTCCTTGCCCAAGAGCAAACCTACAGTCTCATCTGTGGCTGTCCTCCTGACTTGTAAATATACATAAAGAAGATACAAATATATACTTCTTCCTGACTTTTTTTTTTTTTTTTTTTTGGTGTGCAAAAATTGCTCAAATTTTGGGGTCTGGAGGCCTCAGAAATAGCAACATAAGCAACATTTTGAAATTTTAACCAAACCGTGACTCAGTTCCACAATGTTCAGCCTTGCAGCATTTTGAAAAAGTGCTGAGTGAAGTCCACAGCATTGCAGCAGCAAAGAGTCATCTTGATAGCACAATAGTATAGGAGTCAACTTAATCATTCTTCTTGGAAGCAATCTCCAGGTGCCTCAGGGAGGAAAGTGTTGTGAAGGAATAGCCTTGGTTTTGTCTTTCCAAGTATGGATGGAAGAAGGAATGTTTTGGACAACAGGACAGAAGAAGGGGGAAAGGAAAATGCCCATGCTGGCTGATGGTTATTTGTTTTTTGGTATGGCAGTGTTTAGAATTTGATGCAATTTGTTCAAAAACAAAAGAGATGAATTGTAAAGTTTCCCTTCTAGAATGTTTGTAAGTAGTAGGTGAGGTTTTATTGTCTGAGTTCTGGGTTCAAGCCCATCAGGTAAGGAAATGAATGTTATCCCTCTGTTCTCTAGTGAACATTGTAGTAATTGCTCAGGGAGTAGACATGCAGTGGTGTTTTGTTCATTCTCCTGTCAATCATGCCTGTTCTTCCAGCTCTGTCCCCATGGGCACAGTGGAAACCAAGGTGTATAAAGTTATACACAGAGAGAATATGAGAGAGTAAGGGTCTTTTGAGTGCAGATTCTCTGATTGAGGGCCCAAGTGCTGTACCCTTAGAGATCTGGTTACCTGCTAGTGCCTCAAAGGTCATGAAAAAAGTCACAGGGATTGAAAATCACAGGCTTCAGCTCTGATGTCCCTTTCCTTCATTTGAGGAAAACCTGTCCCTCAAATCACAAAATGTGTGGTCCAGAGCTGTAAGATATTCATATATTCGGTGCCTTGGGAAAGGGATAGAATCATAGAATCATTAAGGATGGAAAAAATCTCCAAGATCAAGTCCAACCTTCAGCCAAATACCACCATGCCCACGAAACCACACCGTGAAATACCATATCTACTTGTTTTTTGAACACTTCCAAGGATGGTGGCTCCACCAGTTCCCTGGGGATAGATAAGGTGAACTGAGCTAGTGGCTAGATTTCTGCATATGCCATTGTTTTCATAGCCACATCACATTGCAAACAATGTTTATTTTCACATCCATTATTCCCTCTAGACTTATTTCAATGTTACAGCTTGCTTTCAGCTTTTCCTTCCAGCTGCCTTTGTGTTTCAAATTGTCTTTCTAAAGATTGATCTAATTTTGTTATTTTCTTCTCTTATTTCCAATTTCTCTAAATCTGCCAATATTATTGCTCTTCCCTGACGTGGCTCACTAGTCCTCCCAATTGAACATAATCTGTAAGCTTCATTAGTGGGCTGTTTGCTCTCTCAAACAAAGGGATGCTTATTTTGTTATTTTCTTTTTTACCAAGTGCTCTGTACTCCCCCATCATTCCTCGCTGAGCCATAACCCATCCTTTGCGTCTGCAGAAGCTGGAACCAAGCAGCAAACTGCCTCCCTGCCACTCCTGTAGTAGGACATCTGTACCTTGTCAAAGCCCTTGATGTTACCATGCGTCAAGGGAAAGTAATGCAAGAGTGAAACTTGTCAAGTTTGGACATGTAACTTGGGGCTGTACCAGGATTAATTATGCCTTCTGCTGCTTTTACACACTCATGTCATCAATAAATTCTAATAAACAGGAATAGGATGTTCTTATTCATGTCATTCCAGAGGAATTAGAACACAGTAGTGTTATTTAGCAATGCAGATGTTTTACTATTGTGTTGTTTATGTGAAAGTGGATATGACATGAAGAGGTATATCAAATGAGCAATAGAGAGAAGCGAGCTGTGCTCCCTTTTTGATTATGCATATTTATTCATACTGCAGAAGTTACTGCACGTAGCAGTCTTCTAAAATGAATTGCTCGGTTTGGAAATGTAGCCTACTCTCTTCCCACAGGTCCCCCCCCCCTTTTTTTTATAAAGTTTAGTTATGTCAATACTACCTTTGTACAGTATTTATGAGTTCCTTCTTTAAATTACACCTTAATTGGTTTAGTCACCACAATTGCAAAACAGGAACCTAATCACCAGAAGCTAAGTAAGCAGAAAAAAAATAATGATTTGGAGCTGTCTGTCTACTGCTGCCGAACAGACACACTGGGCACGGTTTAAAGCTATAATTGCGTTGTGGCACTGGCTTGCTGTTCCCAGCACATGCATAATGTAGCTCCCAGTTGTAGACTGCCACATATCCTGATGTATTTACCCTCAGATGCCAGTGGAGCACATGCCACCCACAACTGCTGCTTCCCAACAGTGTAAAACTGTCACACTTTCAATTAGATGCCCCAAAGCACTTTATTGCCCACTGGAGGGTACAGTCATATCTTGATGGAGGAAGATTATGGGCTAAATGCATCCAGAGTAGTTCTCTGCAGGCTGCAGCAGAACTACTTTGGGAATGAATTTGGATGAATTACGCCATTCATTCTAGTAGTCATAAAACAGGGCTATGCACTGCTTCTTTTTGAGGGCACAAATTCTTGACCACAAACATTTGGGCTGGTACATGGTCTTATTACTTCCCTGAAGGCCTCCACAGCTAGTGAGACAAAAAACAGAGCTGGAGACCTTGCTGCCTGCCTGTACCTCTCTGCAACTGTGTGTTGCTGTACAAATAGTCACTGCAGAGACAAACTCTGCCTCTGCAGACCTAGAGCAAATCTGCCCCTCGACTTCATCTTCCTTCACCTCTCAGGTTTGTCTTAGTGTACCCTGCTGTCTGTGTACAGATGCAGTTCATACAGACCTTCATGGTCATCATTTTGGATAAGAAAAAATATTGTATTCAAGGGAACTAAAGAGGTACTGGACTCCAGCAACCCCTCCTAAGGCAATGTTGTGCACTTTTGAGCCATTTCACCAATTCTCATGTAGAGAAAAGGCTATGAGCATGTGAGTGGATAGGCACCTGTTAACATGGGAGCGTAACCCTGGCAGATGAGTAGAATTTTGTTAAGTCAATACAACTTGAATATATGGGTAAGTCTAAAACTTTAATGGACAGAACAAATAGTCTGTACCTCAATGTTGAAAGTTTCAGCAGCATCTGGCCAAAGAGAGAGAAGACAATTTGGAGAAAGGATAAGAGAAGGATGTACTAGTTCTTATCATCTAGAAATGCTAGTCACACTAAAATGAAACCTGCTGAGGCCAGATTCAACTGAACCCATAAACAGATCTGTGATTTCTGGAACAGGCAGTTTATTCACCTGTACAGCTGCTATTTAAGATTTACATGAGTGGAAACATTTTAAGTTCCTCAATGGGAATTTCCCTTGAACCCTCCTCTAATGACAGGAATGGCTCAGTTCCCATTTTGGATATCTAAATAAGCATATGCACATCTGTGTCTGCATATAAGAGTTTCCACGTGAGCTCCGTGTCTGAGCTCCCACTGGAGTCAGTGGGGATTTGAGTAAAAATTTGAGAAAACCAGAGGCATTAGTCTGGTCCACTGGTAAATGCCTGCTTCACAAAGAATGAACTAATTTTTAGTGTGCCTTTTTCTATTAGATCTCAGAGAAAACACCCAAAGCTATTCATAGATATGTACACCTTGTTTTCTGAATCTGTAGCTACCAAAGAATTTTTTCAAGTTTTAGCTTTACCTTTAACTATTTTTTTTATTTTTATTTTATTTTAACCCAAGACAGCATTTGTTCATATAGTTTCCCTGTGGTGCCATAACTTTGCTTCAGTAATTAACTTGTCCAGCTGAGCTATGTTTTACGGGGTTTGTATTGCTAGTATACTTAGGAACTTTGCTAAGCCAGAGTTCAAAATACATGCTTAAGTTGTTTACAAGATGAAGACTTTGCTTAAATAAATGTGTGTGTTAATTTGAGCCTAATTGGCTTAATATTAACACCACATGACTATTAAGAATCGATTTAGTTTTAACACAGAGCGTCACGTACACATCTAATTTAGGAAGCCCAAAGAAATTGAATGCAAACAAGTCTGAGAATGTAGCAGTGAAGTTACAAATTTAAATACACAAGAGCCAGGGTACAGAAACAGTGTGGATCTCCCAGCATAGCAATAATAATTCAAACATACTGTATCTATATAGTATTTTTATTACCAGTCAGACTATTAAATGCATACTTAAATCTATGCACGATATGCAATGTGGGCAAGTCTATTGTTCTTCTGAAAACTATAGCTTTTTCATTTCCTAATTGCAGTTTCATGGCACTGACAAGGTTTTGTGTTTAATTTATATAGGGATTTCTATGGTTCTTAGAGCTGCTAATAGAACGGATTCACAAAGACCCCTACTATAAGGAAGGCAAGGCTGGTAAGAATGCTATTCATCATACCACCTTTCATCAGCAGGATTAAAAGATTTTTTATCTGCATTTTGCAAAACGGAATGGAGTCACAAAGTGATGACCTCATTTACCTACTGCTGAGCAGCAGGCCAGTGGAAGCACTAATAATAAAATCAAGGCCACCCAGGTCCTAAACCAATGCCTTCAATGAGGCACAGGACAGGTTATGAATCAGGTATCTATATATACTGGTATCTGACTCTGCAAGGACAATATAAATGTGCAGGGCCAGAATCAAGGCAGGTCTGCTCCTAGGACCTGCTGGTTTGAGTAAATATAGATGTAACCTCTCAGCCAGACCAGTTCCTTAGGTGCAGATCCAGTGTTTATACAGTGCATCAAAAATGTCAAACATCTGCCTGCATGGGTCTCCACATAATTCATAATTGACAGGATTTCAGCTTTCTTTTGAAGCTACTCCTTGGTTTTACTTTGTTGGAAAACAACAAGCAAGAAAGCAAACAAAATCCTTTCCAAGCATGACATAAATGAAGCTTTTACATTGCTGTAATCTCAGATTTCAGCCTGTCTGGATGTCAAAAAATTAGGTCCCTTACCATTATAACTTCATGACCGCCACCCATTAGCAAAAGATCTAAAGACATATCTTACCCGATTTGTGCAGTAACAGCAACGGCTTTCTGGAAATCCAGGGAACTGAGCATGAGTCTAGTAAGTCCCGAAAAATAACAGAAATTATAAAATATCTGTTTAATCACTACAAAGATCTTGCTCAAAGCTTCTCAGAATTAGATGGAAAAAAAGGAATTGGTATTCCAAAGCTGAGGGCCAATCCACAAGTTACCCAGAGAGCTCTGAGGCACCTTCAAACATTGCAAAGCAGATATTGCACAGTCCCAGAAATGCCTCGAGCCAAATTTCCCACATGCTTTGCACCATAAGACATGGCAATCTTGTTTCCCTCTTCTTAACAGTTACAAAGTCCTGTATGACCATCAGATGCCTTGAATGGGACCTTCAGTGGTCCATCACTTGGAGATCAGAGAGCTAGGGTTGTTGATATTGATGTTGTTAGCCACCTTTCCTTTGAGTTTGTGAATATGGATGTTTAATTTGTTACTTGTGTTTTTGTCCCAGTCTTTCTTAGTGAATGCCATTAAACAGATACCTTCACTTGCTTCATTCCACACGTTCATGCCACGTGTACTCCGCTCTGAGGTTAGTGCATGCCAGATGGGGCTAATGCGCTAAATGGCATCAGGGCTGAGGCTTGGTGCTGTACCAACTCTGTGATGGACTTTCCAGACTGGTGTCCAGTTGCACTGTTTGGATTAAACACCATGAAATTGAATTTACCTCATCCAGATGCAGAGAGGAAACTGTGTGTCTCTCTGGGGGGATCTGCACCACTAGTAGAAGGAGTTACCCTGGTCCTCCTGCTTTCTGATGTGCCTCACAAGTGTGAGCAGAGGGATGGACTAAGAGCTCATCAAAGGAGCTCCATCTGGCTGATATACAGGCATGGGCTCAGACTCAAGGGAAGATCAGAGCATCTCCAAAGCCAAATAGTCTATCTATTATCTTGCTCAAGCTTCCTGAGTGTGTGACTTGGTGCTGCTCCAGAGTGGAGCAGCTGAGCACTGCAGAACACTCCGGGCAGCCGTTCTACAGCAGACCTGCTGCAGTGCCAGGGGGCACTGCAGAGTAGATTAACTCAGCTGGCAGGGGTGCCAACTCCTGGGCTTGCAGCAACCCAAAAAAATCAACCTGTGTGATTGATGTAGCCTAGACTTCACTGTTGGAGGGATTGGCATCTAGTTCAGGATGGTCGTATGAACTTCCTCTGAAAGTTCCTTCTCCCTTCCTTCAGGGTCTCCTGAAGACTCATCTCACCCTGAAGAAAAGGAATGTGAACCAGTTTATGGAAAGGACTGTCTCTACCTTGCTTATAGGTAGATATAAAATAGCTTTGACCTACTACACAGTGGGTAACAAAATGAGATGAATGCTGCCTTAATCAGGAGTCTAATTTTTCAACTGAGGGAGTCCATTGCAGTCACCAAGTCTGTGTGCTTTGTCTAATCATAAAGCAGTTATCATTAATCATAATGATAACTGCTTTATTTCCCATAAGCCAGTGGTTAACATTTTGATATGCATTTCCATCTGCTTAAGTAGCCCAAAAAGAGTAGGTAACTATCACAACCACCCTTGCACCATGACTCTATTTTGGTCAGATTTTCAGATATTTCCTAGCAAACGGTTACAGTTTTAAGATATGAATGTAGTCCATAAGTTCAGTCTTGAAAGTAGGGAGAAAGAAAAAAGTAATAGGTTGTCAGCTGTCTTTAAAAAGGTGCATGCATCTTTTTAAAAGATGGAGAAGGAGAGAAAGGAGAGAAAATAAAGACACTATTGCTGTGCATGGGAGACCTCAGAAGCATTCAGATAATACTTACACTTGCTTTAATGATTCCAGTTAAGATGTCATTTTCAGCATTTACCTTGAAGCATTCAAAAACAACTACACTTATGTGCTCTCAGCAGACTCAGTGCTAGTCTTGGATAGGGGAAAGAAAAAAACACCCTAGGAAAAAAAGGAAAATGATAAGTGCCATACAGTATGTTTCAAAGAACAAATTCCTTGCAGGAAATTAAGAGTAATTTTGGGGCCACCACTGCTGGAGAGAAATAAGTTTAAAGAGAAAAGTAAACAGTAACAAAAGGCAGAAGTAAAGACAGGCTCTTTACAAGGCTTAAAGAGGAACGGGGAAATATTTAGAAGCAGGAGTGCTGGAATCAGGGTGCTCTTCTCTCTAAGACCCTGCAGAATCATGTTACCACCTTTGCCTTGCATGGTTTGTACCACCAGAAGCAGTGAAGCTGTGCTCACACCAGCACACCAGAGCTTGGGTTTGCCTCCACAGGGGGAACTTTGTGGGTGCAGCTCTGGGCTGGGATCTTGTTTGGGTTCATTGTTGACAGCTTTTCTCTGTGGCCTTGGGCAAGCTGCTTAAACTACTTGCTTAATTTGACTAGAGGCACTCTTGACATGTGCTGTGCTGTGATTTAAGCCCTTCCATCCTCCTCTCAGCTACAGATTGTCTCTCCCTGATGCCCAAAACCACAAGAGGGTGTGCAGCCTCACTTCAGCCTCTCTAGCTCACATCTCAGCATCGCACATTAATTCCTCTCAAGGCTGGTTTGCTCTGCAGTGCCAGGGTTTAGACATGCAACCTCTGCTGCAAGGGGAATAATACCTGGAGAAAAGGCTACTTGGGAGCCAAAGGCTGCATAATTTGGATAATGCTGTTTTAGAATCATAGGTCTGTTAAGGTTGGAAAAGACCTCTAAGATCATTGAGTCCAACTGTATATCTTGGAATCACAGACACATTACATGATTTAGGTTGGAAGGGACCTTATCAACCATTTAGTCATAACCCCCCTACTATAAGCAGGGATACCTTCCACCAGACCAGGTTGCTCCAAGTCCCATCCAGCCTGGCCCTGAAAACTTCCAAGAATGGGGAATCATCAACTCCAACCATATCTGGTTGACTTAAGTCTCTCATCTGCAAACCCTCATGGGCTGAGGATTGAGGATAACATCCCATTTGTCAGACTGCTCTCCACATATCAGAAGACTCTTGATAAACTCTGTACAATCAATATAAATCTTAAGGGAATCCTGGAGCTTGTGTCCCTTAAATTTGCCTTGTACCATTCATGAAACAGTGTTGAATTGAAGCTCTTCCAATTTCTGAGTCATCTTTCTTGAGTCTGTTTAACCTTCTATTTCACTCCCATAAGATCTCACCTGGAGTGCTGCATCCAGGTCTGGTGTCATCATGGAAGGACATGGACCTGCTGGAGTGAGTCCAGAGAAGAGCATGAGAATGCTCCATGGGCTGGAGCAACTTTGCTGCACAAAAAGGCTGGGAGCAGGGGTTGTTCAGTCTGGAGAAGAGAAGGCTCCAGGGAGAGAACTAGTGCCTGAAGAGAGCTGGTTACAAGAGAGCTGGAAAGAGAATTTTCACAAAGGCATGGAGTGACAGGACAAGGAGGGTTGTCTTTGTTATAGAGGATACGTAGCCAATTTAATATAAAGCAATTTTATTTCACCATTGAAATCAATCTGGGACAGCCACAATAAATGAGACAACTCCAATCCCAGGTATCAAGGTTGGGTGAACGCAGGGACGGGCTCCAATGAACCGATCCCCTTCCATTCACAAACACTCAGGTTCAGGAAACAGTTTTTATACAGTTTTTTTCCCTTGCGGCAAGTTCATTGTTAGTTTTTGTCCAACACATATATTCATATACTTTCTTTCTCTTGCTGCTAGTTTTCAAAACCTTTTCGGGCAAAGTTGAGGTTTTGAATCAGGTTCCAAGAATTTGGCATTGGGATGCTGATGACATCTCTGGGTCTTCCTATCTCAGATCCACATCAGGTGTCAATCACCAGAAGAGTAGCCAATCCACCCTGATAGATGAGGCTCTCCTGTCCAGCCATTTCTTTTCTGTTGTAAATTTGGACTTTGCCCTGCTGTTGTTTTGTATTCTTACAGTTGCAAATTAGTCTCTCTTTCCAGCTGCCAGAAAAGTTTCTGCAGTTTTTAGAAACCCTAACTTGAAACACAATTTTATTTTATAACATATACCACACTTAGCTTGAAACACAAATTTATTTTATAACATATACCACAGCTTCAAACTGAAGTAAGTTTAGATTAGATATCAGGAAGAAATTCTTAACTGCTGGGATGGTGAGGCCCTGGCACAGGTTACAGAGAGAAGCTGTGGCTGCCGCATCCCCAGAAATGTTCAAGGCCATGTTGCATGGGGCTCTGGGAAAACTGGTCTAGTAGAAGGTGTTCCTGCCATTGGCAGGAGATTGAAATTATATCATCTTTTAGTCTCCTTCCAGTCCAAACAATTCTGGGATTCTGTGACAATTGAATCATGGAAATGTTTGCTTTGCTGTTGAGGACTGTCTCTTCAGTTGCAGGTTTCTAAGAAGAGAAGACAGGAGATGAGAAGGTCATTCTCTTTTTTGTACCATGGAAATAGGCGGCTCAAATGCTTTAAGATGCTTCTCTGTATCCAGATAATAAAACAGATGAAGGAGGTGGTTTCTTTATTGAAACATTTCCTTGCCCTGTACCTCTTTGAAGAATTCATTTATAACCAGACATTTTTGAAATTTAAGTCCTGTGTTTATGGAGTAAGCGTAATAGCTGAGGTTAAATACCAAGGGACTCCGTAGGCTGTGGAGTCATTAATGACATCCTGCTGCCTGCAAGACACACTCCAGCTACAGAAATGTGTGAAATTAGGAACACCACTTTCTTGTCTTTTCTTTCTTTGGATCCCTTCCAAGTTTACCTCTCTCTTCTCTCTCTGGATGCAAACCAAAGACAGTAGATGCTACAGTGTGTATCCTCAGGAGCACCTCTGCAGATTAAATGCTCGCAGCTATTGTGCATCCAAAGTCTCTGATGAAAAATCCTTTCTGTGACAGAGGAAAATTCAAAATCTAAATACAAAATAGAGCCAAATTACCTACTCTTGCTACAGGAAGTCCGACATATCATTACAAACTGCTTTACTTGAGCATGTCCAATTTAATGTGCCTGGCATGAAAAAGTAAAAAAGATGAGAGAAAAATAAAAAGACAGAAAACAAAAGAAAAGAAATGTAGCTAATTTCTTTTTTTTTTTTTTTTAATCTCTGGAGCAGGTAAGAAGTAGACATTATAATTATTGGGGTTTCCAGAGTCTGGTCAGGACTGTGGGAGCCAGAGTTTCATATTAAGAGGAGATAAGGGGGTCTGAGCCACTGCCTGGAGTTTCCCCTGGAGTGGCCCTGGTAGCCATTTGAGAGGCAAGCACAAGAAACCCTGCAGAAGGCATATATGGAATAACTGGCCTACAGGGAAGTTTCTTCCTCAGCTTCCTTACTTAGAGGCTAGCTAAAGTCTCTAAGCAGGAGGATTTATATCCTGGGACCAAGCAGTGCTGAGAAAGAGCTTCTGGTCTCTGTCTGGGTTGTGAAGTAGCTTCTCAGGCAAGAAATATCCTGGAAAATCTCTTTGCTGTCAAAAATCAAGGTGTGGTCAGGTCTTCTGGAGTGTGCACAGTTCTCCAGAGGAGCTCAGCACTTCCAAAGGATCAGGGTGGGTCTCCTTATGGCTCTGCAGAAGGGGATGTAATAGCTCCCATCTGTGGCTGGCTGCTCTGAAGTATAGAAAATGGGAATCTGGCATCAACCTGTCCCTGTTCAGCTTTCACCATACCATTAAGGGTGAGCTTTGAACTGCATGTCCCTCATTTCCCATGGCATCCTGAGTCAGAAAACTCTCTAAGGATGGTCACTTTGACAGGTAGAACCTGGAACTGGAGTGGGTGATGAGGAGAGTGGGAAGCACAGAGAAGACAGAAGCAGGGAGGAGATACGAAAATGCTAAGGATGGCCAGCTAGTGACAAGGGGGAAATATTTTATTTTATGAAAGAAAATATTAAACCAATATTATTTTCTTTTTATATTTAATCAAAAAGAGATTTTCCAAAACTATTTGTAATTGAATTTTTGAGAACTTGGTGGGTAGCTAAATGAGTATATTTAAATCAATTCCAAATTTCATCTGCCTAAACTAAGCGCAGACATCTTTAAGAAACTATTTTCTCCTTGTCTTCATAAAATAAGACAGAAAAAAAAGACCCTGAAGTAAAAAACGAAACAAAATAAAACAAAAAACAAAACAAAACAAAACCCCCAGAACAGAACAAACAAACAACTTCCCTTCTGCCCTGAAACTAACCTCAAACACAATCTTTCAGTACAACAAAAATGTTCTGCAAGTTCTGCAAAAGTTCTTGACTAAAAAACCCATGCTTTTCTGGGGAAAACATGTATAGACAAACTTACACCAAACTGATAAATATAATTGGGCTGCTGTGATGTTAACTCAGAGCTGATCTATTTAATTTCTAATGTGCCACAGGAACATAGGTGTGCAGTGATTGCTGGATACCACTTGTCATAACTTGCTGCATCTCCTGAATTGCAGCTCTGGGCTGGACAGTGCAGGTGCATGTGGGCTGATCTGGGCTGCTCTGTTCTTGCTTCTGCCTTTCCAGCTGTGAGATCACTAGCTAATGGTGACAGGCTGTGCCTAAGGAAGGCAGGACATGCTGTTCCTGGCACAGAGCTGGAATTAGTACAAGCCTTCTGAATCCAAGGGCCATGTTGTGAAGGATATTGCAAAAAAAAAAAAAAAAGAAAGGAAAAGGTAATTTAAAATGCTGGTTATTTACTTGAAGCAAGAATTTTGAGACGATTTCCAAGACTACATCTGAGCATCTGCCAGTAATTAATTATGAATTTGAATAAATGGTCCAATCTCTCTTTCATGATTGCTAATTTGGGATCTGGGTCACAAAACTGAGCACAACTCCCTGGGAGTCACTGACTCTGACAAACTCAACCCTACTGGGACAATTCTTCATGCAAAAGCCAAGCAGATGAGTGGGATAAGGCATGACATGAACAACTCATCCCACCCAGACATCATGGAGATGATAAGTCCATACCTACATCTGTGTTGGAAGGCAGCTGGATACAAGGATGGAGTCTGAGTGCTGGTTTGTTTTTTATTTTTTTTAGATAAAAATGTCTATCTGTAAAATGGCTCATATACATTTAGGTTGGTCTTTAAAGTTTCTTGGGGTAGGGTGTCTGTGCTCCTCATCCTCTCTAATTATTTTAATCAGGAGCCTGCCTGCACCACACCATTCATAACTGCCTGGGAAAGCTGTGACAAGTAAATTTCAATCTCTCAGTGGAGCTGATATTCTTAGAGCTGCAGGAGCAGTCATCATGAAGGGGAAAGCTGTGAATGCCAATAAATTATTGAAGAAAGCAGGAGAAATATTTCCTTCTGTTGACACATTGGCATTCACCTTTGGGAATGTAATCATGGGAAAGGTAGGCAATCTTTTGTCATAGGAACCTTTTGCTCAGAGAATGCAGTCTTTTTAAAACCATAGTAAGGAGACTGCAAGCTCTCAACATGGAAGGGATATTCAAGATATGGGACATTTGAGTCATCTCTGCACACTAAAACATGCCCCATGAAAGAACATGAGGTTTTAGGGCATAAACCCCTCCAGCTCCCTAACCCCATGGGCCAAGATCTTCCCAGGAGTAGGATAGTTTTCCATGAATAAAGGAAGGCAGCCTTAAAAAAGTCAGTGCATATTCATGAAAGAATGTAAAACTCAGATGAGGATGGGAGGCTGAAGCCAAGACAGGCCTGTTACTCTAAGACAGAGAATGAGCAAGGGCATATCTACTGGGCAGGACAATTCTTTCCCTTGTGGACTGTACCTCAGGGAATGGCTAGGAACAGGATTGGAGATCTGGGATTGCTCAGGAGCTGCTTCTTCTTGACTGGAACTGTGTCCATCCCACCTTCTGCCATCGTTCCTCTGAATTTTGAATTTTATTTGGAAAGCCATCAAATTAGCACTGATGTTTTATTCCAACATCAGAAATGGTAGGGAAAAACACCCAGGGGCTCCCTGGATTTAAATCCACAAAATCAGCTCCAGTTTTTTTTTTTTAGAAAAGATGAGTGAATAACTCCCCCTCCCAGCATCATATTTGGCTCAAATCACCAATTTTCCGGTTTACAAAAATCTAAAACTGCCCCTCCGGCAAATTAAGGGATTACGTCAATCATTCAAGTCCAGTCTACCTGACAACGGCACGCAGCAACAGGGCAAAAGGTTTGATGCTCTGCTGGAATGTGATAAGGAGAAAATGCCAAATGACACATAGGCAAAGTTATTACCAGTGAGATGAAGACAAACTGGAGAGAGTTCAGAGAAGTGCAGCAAAAATGATTAGAGAGCTGGAGGGGTTGATTTACAAGGAAAGTTTTACAAGAACAACTGTCAATATGCACAGCAGGGCTGAGCAACATCTGAGGGGGAGAGGGAGCCCATTGCAAACATCTGAACAGCACAAACACCCAGGGAGGAACAAAATTACCCCAGGGGGAAATAACTAGGATAATGGGTTGAAATTAAGAGAGAGAAGATAAACATCAAAATAACTTCTCAGTGGAAAGACTGTAGAATAATCTAATATGGGAAGATGTGGAAGTCCAAACCAAACAAGCTATAAATGTCTTCCCAGAGACTCTGCAGATATAAGCATCAGAAGCAATTAGCTTTAGAAACCCAATATTTCTAAGCAATAAGTATCAAAGCTTTCAGGGGAAACCAGGTGTGAGAAGCCATTTAAAAAGGATGGTTTCCAGATAATTCAGTGACAACATTCTGGCTGCTCAAAACTGTATCAGGGAGGAGATTGAGAAGGCTCCAACTTTTAGTGTAGTGCATGAAGTGAGCATGCTGGAAACCCCCAAAAGTGCAGTTTTGGCAATGTGGTCACTATCATACTCCCTGATGAATAGTTTTCCAGTTGAGATAGTTGGTCTAAATTTGCCTCCAGTCTAGAATGACTGAAAATCAACACCAGATAATGGCTGCTTGGTAGAAGGTATGACATGACTTAATGCACTCAGCTGAATTTCTACTGGCTATTGGACATGTGCTCACACTAGAAATGCTTTGAACAGCAGGATCAGCATTAAATTAACGTGTACACTGACAATCTTGCCAAAGAAATCCAGAAGGGGGTGGACAGTAGTAATAAATTGCACGCTCACCTTTGGTATGAAGTCATTAGCAAGGTAAACTTTACCTCAAGGGCTCTGAACCTCATCTTCACCACCCCTTCACCCAAATCCTGTGTGGGATTTTAGATTGCAAAGCAAACAGTTTAGCATATTTCCTCAGCATACTAGAAATATCGGTAATTAAGGAAAAAATTGTATTACAGTAAATTTGTTTTCCAGACACTATTATTTTTTAAATTACTCTTTCCAGGCTGTTTCTGAGCAGGACAGGCATGAGCAGTTTGTTGTATGTGAGCAAATACGTCTGGTTGTACAGAAGGTAGTAATAGCTGCAATGAGTGAGGAAGCAGCATGGGAATCTCTTACAGAGTAGTATTTGAAGGTCTGGCTGAGTAAAGCCACTTATGCCATTTCTAGTTTATTGTTGTTACACTTTGGTGTGGCTTTCCAGTAATTTATAGGGGTGTTTGTTGAGTTCATGAGCTCTTGAGACCTGCATCCAATAAAATAGTGATGTACTTTCTCTTGACTGAAGGCAGAAGCATATATCATTGCATGCAGTTGGTCTGATATCATTTTATGCCAGTTGGGGAAAAAGGCTGTAAGGCTCTAACTTAGTCAAAAGAAGTGGAAAAGTTGAAAAAAAAAAAAAAAGAAAGTCAATAAAGGACACTGCAGTGTGAAGGGCACTGTTTTGTTTCTAGTTTCTTCAGCTTGACTCATTAAGTTAGCAAGCAAAAAATTTGGTAGGTTAATCTTATCCTTTTCTAGAAGATCCCATATTAGTTTATGATCTCTTTCTGAGTGTGATATAAAGCTGTGGAAGTTAATGAGCAGCTATTAGACTTACCATTATTTATATATGCATATATATTTCCATAAATTTTCATCTGTATTTAAACATTTCCAAGATGGAGAGTACTAACCCTTTATGTCCTTGCAGTGTTAACAACAATATCCTTTTAAATTTAATTAACATTTTAAAAAGTTGCCTCTACCTCAACCATTAGCTTCTTCCCCTCTATCAAACAATAACTGATGAATAAGACTTGGTTGATTAGCTGTACAGAAGAGAAAAAAAACCACAAAAGGCGTGAGGTCTATTCTTAAAATAACTCCTTTCTTTTTACTACAGTCTAGACATTCCACAGCCAGCATGCAGAACAATCCCATCATGTAGAAAACAATGAAAAAAGAATACCGGTTTCTAGAGTGACTGTGTACATCTGTATGAAATAAATATAAAAGTCTCCTCCTCACAAAAGACAAAGCCAACAGTGCCTTTGCTGGCTTTCTCAGAAGTCTCAGCTCACTCCCACATCAAGCAAAAGGACCCAGAGACCTCTCTGATGTTATCTTACCCAGTGGCACAGCCCATAAGAGTGACTGAAAGACAATCTTTAGATGTAGCACGATGGGATCCCTGCTAAGGACATCCCAGCTCATGACCTCACAGCTGCCAAGGCTGGGACAGAAATGATGGGGCTTTGCACATCCGTGTGAAACACCAGGTGATTTCAGGGAAGCAAATATTACTTTTGGACAAATATTCCCATTAATTTTCCCTTGCCCTGGGATGCAGTGATGCTAAGGCATCACTTGCTCACCATTTTGGGCACCTCTATGACATGAGCGGAAGGTGGTTCTGGTGGGAGCACAGCCAAATCCCAGCAAGCTTGTTGTTGCCAGTGAGCTGTTCTGGCCACAGGCCACTTGAAGGGGGGAGGGGTGAGTGGAAACTTTTGTTTTGTTTGTTAAATTCAGATTGGGATTTCCCTGTGACTGCTACCAGAGGAAAGTGTCAGCATATGAATTTTTTAACGTAAACTCAGGGACTGTAGTATATATCCTCACTGTCTGACTTCTGCGGAGATTTCTTTAGCTGACAGATGCTGCAGATGCATTTTCCAGTCCTAGATTGTATCTCACGGTGGCCCCAGAAAGGTTTGAGCATAAAAGCGGGGAGACCTTAAGAGAAAAGGGTTCATGTGTGGAGAAATCAGTTAGGATTTCAAGCTTATAATTTCTATTGTTAAATCAGTTATAAGACAGGAAGGGATCAAAATTCAAAAGAAAGGTCATCTTTGATCTGTCTCTATCTCTTTGCTTTCTTTTTACTTGCTTTGTTCAGGAAAGGAATAAAACCCACATTATTACTCAGAAGTAAAGCCTTAAAGGGAGCACAGGCTATAATGGACGGCCCAGCTGTATTTTCCTTTTCTATCTAAAATCAGGGAGCCTTTCTACTAACAACAGTGAACACACTTAAGTACAAATAAATGTTGCCTTGAAGAACCTGTAAGACAAATGTGGAGAGAAGAAAGGAAGCTGCTGTTGAGATGTGGAACTGAGGCGCAACAAGGTTTAAGTGGCTTTCTGGAGGTCGCTCTGGAAGCCTAAGATCGAGCTGGGAAGAGAACAAAACTCTTCTGAGTCATCATCCCCTGACAAGCCCATCCTTCTTCTTTTCCAGCTAAATGGAATAATCCTGCATTGGTTGTGGTATAATGGTCTACATGACCGGGTAGGTCTTTTCCATTTCCAATGTCTATGATGAGAGTAATTCTGCTTAATGGGGATGCATTCAGCTGGTGCCAATGGTTAAGTGTTGCTTAACCAGGTGTTAAATAGGTATGAAATTCCAAGCTCTGGGCTTTGAATGCAGAAGTTGCCAAATGAAAATGAAAATAAAATAAAATAAATAGCAAAAGGGAAGGGAAAAAAAAAAAAAAGAGAGAGAGAGTGAGTAAAGGAAATGCCCTGGAGTATCAGATCCATGTGCTTACATACATTCAGTCTTTTGTTTTTCTTCTACTTCCATATTTCCAAGGGCGTTTAAATAGCATGTTTACTTAATAAGGTTAACAGACTATATAACCCAGCTCTATTTAGGTACAGTCCTCCTCCTTTCTCTTTTTTTTTTTTTTAATGCATGCAATAGCTGGTGTTTTTTTTTATCATCTGTCATTTTCTTTTACAATGTCACCTTTAACTCGCTGCTGAAACCCACAGTTCTAGTGAGCTCTGCTTTCCCTGTGATGTGTTTATTTAATGTGTATTAAGAGGACTAGCAATTTTATGCAGGCATGAGGAAGGTAACATTCTACATTTTTGTCTTAGGTTATTTCCTGAACACTTTTTTTACTGTCTTAGCATTTTCTATAGAAAGTATATCTTAAGTCTTTATACATGTTAATTTATATATTTTTTCATGTGATATAGTATTAGTGCCCCATCATCGTCGACTTTTTTTTCTTTATTTAGTGGGGGAATCTCACAAACCCCTTTTCTTTCTGCTGAGGAATCTAACACTGGTCCATTTCTCACATTTCTTCCCTTCATTGCTTTAAAGTTTGACACATCTGAAATCCATAAATTATTTCACAGCCATTAGTGTTTCTTCCCAGGTTAAATTATTTAATGGCATTGTTTTATTGAAAGGTTCAGATTAGCTGCTGACACTTACTGACAGGAAGAAACACATCGTCCCACAGAGATAAAACATACTTTTTATTAAAGAAGGGAGTAGGCAGGATTGGGTTCCTGTCTTCTTCTCACATGAAGAGGAGGAAATTAAGATATTTGGCTCTTTAAATGACAGTGTGCATGGAGACATGTAGCACTGTCTTTCATTCTCTCCCTTTCCCTCTGGCTCTGAGAGCCTTATTTCAACATACTCATTTCACTTCCTCCATCCTTCAGGTTCTACTCTTAATCACCAACAGTAATTGCCCCACGGAGAGTGGAAGATTAAGGGACTGCAGCTGAAGAATTAAGGTCTAGGCTTTGATTTCAGTGGGTTTCATTATGTGGCTGGAGATGCTTTCCCAAGGATCTGCAAAGCCTGGCAGTCACAGCACTCCCCTGTCCTCAGCCAAACCCATACTGGAAGGGTTTCCTTCTGGGTCAGGACAAGAGCAATACCACACTGACTTGTATTTTGGTTTTCCTTGACAAACAGCAGTTTGACCCCAGGCTGCTCCAGGAATTTGTTTGTGAAATGCACAAAAAACCCAACCAAAACCAAAACCAAAACCCACCAAAACATAGCAAAACACAAAACTCTTATTGACAGCACTGAGCCCACAGTCTCAATCAAAAGAAAAATAAAGCACACACATGCAAACACACACTCATATATATATATATGCACCTCTGTATATGCAGAGCAAGAATTCATTTACATAAACAGTCATGCTATTGTAACAAACAACACTCTTCTCCCTTGATTTAAGCTGACTCTTTCTACTTTCACTGTGCAAAATTCAACATTTCACTGCAATGCTACTGAGAACAGAAAAGGTCTTCCTCAGGAGGGTGTAATGAATTCAGTGTTCTTATTGATTCTTTCAGAAATTACCTTGGAAGAACTGACTGAATTTGGGGATTTACCCCAGATCACTTAGAGAAGCACAGAGCAGATACCCAGAGGATGTAAAAAGAGGTGGTGAGGCTGTGTTCTGTCCCAGCATGGCTGTGTGTCCTCATGGAGAGGGGTGTGCCAGGGTGGAAAAAGCCTTTGGCGTGTTTTTGATCTCTGCAAAGAAGAGGGCAGGTGGTGTTCTCTGCAGGACAGGAAAGTAGTGGTGGAAAAGGCACCACTGGCTGGCCTAGGCCTCTCTTCTAGATCCCAGCCTCAATCCATGGGACCTAGTTTTGTTTCCATCATTATTAAATAGACAGGAGGAGGATCAGTACAGTCCCCTACCAGTATCTGCTGCACCTGGCACACTTTGCATTGCTGACTTCTGCCTGCATGATTTATCTCTTCCCAAATAATTCAAATCTGTAAATAGCTGGCAGTACAAAAAATTATAAAGTTCATGGTGGTTTTGCAGCAAGTACTTTGCTGCAAACCACCTCTTGCATAAAACTTTGATGCTGAAATCCCCGATCACCAAAACACAGTGAGAAAAATACATAAATGCATTAGTGACAACCCTTTGGACTCAAGAAGCATGAAAAAAACCAGTCTGAAACTACTGTACACAATTTTATCCTTTCTCTTGATCCAGGGGACATTTTGGTTAGTAAAAGGATCTTTCAGGCAGACATTTCAATGACATTTTTACTACTAAGATATTTTTTTCTTTGCAAAAATCTGTGCAAGGGTCTGGGAAATAGTTTTATTTGAGCATCTATGAGATTTTTTTGTCCCTTTGTTTGTGGAGGTTTTTTTTTGGGGGAGGGTGTTTTTATTGTTTTTTTTAATTAAGAAATTAAAAAATAAGAGAAAAGAAGATAGTTTGTTCATGAGGCTTCTGGTAGATGCAATTAAGTTTCCTCTCTGAAAAGTACAAAGGGTTCATGCTGTGTGCTCTGTTTGTGTGAAAGAACTATGTACTGATGGAGCCAGTTCCAGACCCATTTTTTTTTATGAGTCTTGTTCTCACAAAATTCTACCCATAACCAAAAGAAGCCCTCTTCCCCAATCATATTTGCATGAAAAAATAAAAGAACAAACCATAAAAAAGCCCCAAAAAACCCAAAACAAAACCAGAGCAAAGCATGTTTATCTGAAATAGTCCTAGTGTTGGCATATGAAGAAAAGTGATCCCTGGGTAGTGGTCCAGCCCTACAAGGAGCCAAACTCCCTGCTCCCCTTCTGAGAGCAGAGGATGTAGCTACAGCCAAGCAGAGTGTCTGGGGTATATGCTGCCTTGCAGGATGCGTCCCCAATAAGAAAATGAGGGAAATGAAAGAGGTGGAAAATGATGCTAAAGTTGCTGTCTCATTCTCCACTGATTATGTCTGTTCTCTCTCTGATCTGAAAGGAAAACATCTATATTTCTGTAGGACAGCTTAATGTGTCTGTGATCGGATAATGTGCATTACAGCCTTCTTTGCTATTCTCAGAAGAGTGCTCTAATGCCCTGCTTATACATAGGACACACACATCTGTGAGGAAAAATACTGTGCCCTTCGGTTTCATCTTGGATTTGTCCAAAAAGTAACTCTGTGCCTGCAGCCTGCCTTACAGGAGCACGAGAGGAAAAAAGGGAGCAGAGCCCATGTCTCCCTGGCTTTTAAGTTAAAAATGACATTAATATGGCAAAGCTTCTTTCAGGACTTCATCATTTCCACCAGCAGAAACGAGACGAAGGCCCCAATCACATATGTGCTCAGACATGCAGAAGCAAATGCCAAAATGAATTAACTGGAATAGCTCTATTAATTTATGCCTCGACAGTAATGACCTTAAGACACAGAAGAATTATATATTAATTTGTTTCTAGTGTATAATACTGCTAAGTTAACACATTTAGGAGAACACACTTCCCTCACCTCCTGCTGTGGAGGTAAATGAGGCAGTGTCTGATAGTGACAAACCAGACCGGCTTTCCACTAGATGGCAGCTGGTGCCTGCACAACCTCCAGGCATATTTTGGTGCGGCAAATACTTTTTTTTTTTTTTTTTTTTTTTTTTTTTTTTTTTTTAGTGCTAATCCTCTCACAAGCTGGAAAATGGGCCATTTTTCTCCTCCCTCTCCCCCTCTTTGTTGCTCAGTTATTGGGGAGGAATGGGAAAGAATAAGGGGAGGGGGGGGATCACTTGGCCGGCACGGTTTTGTATCAGTCCTCCATCTGCTGTGGAGGTGGCCTGATTTTTTTAAGCCAACATTCCCTCTGTGCATGCAATGGGAGAGATAAGACCGTGTGTGTGTCTTTGTGGGTGGATGTGGCCAGGGGGAGAGAGAGGGGCTGATGTTGAGAAGTTTTTCCAGAGTGTTTTGCAGCAGGCATGGGCAGCAGGCTGAGCTCCCTGGGGAAGAAATGTTTGTGTCCAGGTGAAGAGATGGGGTCAGTGAGGGGAGGCCATGGGGTGAGATGAGAAGGAACACCCCTGCACAACACCCTGACATCTGCATCAGCCTGAGAGAAGCCAGAGCCACAGCCAGGGAGTTGAATGTCCTAAAGTTTGAGATCACGCAGTGAGGAACAGGCTTGTGAAAACACTGAATCAGAGAACGGACTGAGTTGGAAGGGAACTTAAATATCATCCCATCATTTTGTTTCACCCCCCTGCCATGAGCAGGGACACTGTCCACTAGACTAGGTTTCTCAAAGTTCCATTCAGGCTGTCATAAATAAACCTGAGATGTACAAAATCTGTCTTTAGGCTTTGTCCCTCTTCTGGCTGGGGAATGGTGGGGAAGCAAAGCATCAAAACTGATAGGAAGTTTGCTGCTTTTCAACAGGCCACTATAAAGCATGCTAAACACTTTTCCTCTTCTGCCCAGGCTCCATTCCCAGTCCAAAATAACTTGTTTCTACAGAACTTTCCACTTGAGACTCTGGAGTTTTCAACAGCACCTAAGCAGCTTTCTGAATGCTTTCCAACTTGTGCAGAGGGAAACTGAGGCACAAACCAATACCTTGCCCAGTGATGATATACATTTTCTTGGTTTTCTCCCTTCTGTATGATGGGCATTGCAGCAGACCGAGGTGGTGAGGTCCTTACTACTGCAGCCTGGAGAGGGTGACAACAGGACAAGGCTGTGAGGCTTCCTTGAGGCAAAATCTCCTGTTTGGAGGAGGTAGACAAACATGCCATTGGTTCTGAGTATTTAGATTTATCTGTTATGAGAGATATGGAAGGTTAATTTTCCCTTCTCTGGGAAGCAGGTTGCAATCAGCAGGTTTCATTCTGAGCTGGTGTTATCTCCAATCTCCTCTCCCCTCCTTAGCTGCCCCCCAGCCACACTGAAGTTTCTCCCTCTCTTCCAGACCTACTGCTGCATTGCCCTTTATCCCCTGTTCTGCTGCCCCTCTGCAGCAGCTTTTCAGTTAACAGGTGGTTATCATTCCACTCCTTACCTCCTTCTCCTCCTCTTCTTCCTTCAAAACAGAAAACAATGACCAGACCCCAATGACAGCATCTCTGCAGCTTCAGGGTGTCTCCAGTTCTTTGGCTGATTCCAAAAAGTTTGATGCATCAGGCAGGAGCTGCTGCAACATGCCAAATCTCCTCTGACTGATTTTGTCTTGACTTTCCCAATTCTTCCCTCGTCGTTTGTAGTTGAGTACCTTCCACTCGGTCCCAAGACAGCTGATTTCCTCCCTCAGGGCATTGGCAGCTGCCATATATGAGTTTCTCCTATAGAGATTGAATGAAAACATATACTGTGCTGGAGTGTTAACTTGTAATGCAGCTATCAGCAGAAGTACATATCACTCTGGGTGGCATTAGTCAATTATGACAGAAAGCCCATTGGCGACACAAGTCAATTGATAATAAAGCATAATCTCTCTTCCCCCCGTCACATATTTACCAGCCATGAACTACTGTAGCATATTTCCTATTCAGAGATGAATGCTCCAGCCATTCAGATGGGTATTTTTCAGAGCTGAATGCAATCTAGAGGGTTAATGGCTCCAGTGCAGTTGTCTGAGGATAAAGCAACTGCAGGTGCACCGCTAAACAGGGAGTTAATTGGGTAGCAGGTGGACATAAACAGAGAGCACAGAGGGTGTGGAAAAGGCTTCAGTGAGGAAGAAGGACCAGTGGGAATGCAGAACTGTAGAGCCCCAAAATAAAGATGTATTGAACTTTCCTTCCCTATGCTGCAGTCTTTGTTGCACAGAGCCTCTGTTCTTTGTGTTATTGCTTGACTCTCCAAAATGCTGCTGCTCTTGCTGTCATGTACCCAGCCTGGGATGCAGGCCGGAAGCATCCCAGCAGCTGCTGCTGAAGGACAGGGCTCACAGGGACTGTTGGTGGGTGATTCATCTCCTGCCATGGGGATGGCAGAGGGGCGGAAGGCACCCTGAGATGGTGGGGATGGGCTGCTCTGGGGACACAGAGCCTGACACTACTCCTCTTGTTTCAGGGCATAAAATTGGAATCTGGGAGATGGAGATGGGAGAAAAAAGAAGCATAACTAGGCAGATGGAAACGGCCAACCCTTCCTGTCTTAACTGGACAGTGCAGTGAGCCATGAGCCAGGCAGGGATATGAGCAGTGAGGCACTGAGAGGTGAGCAGGCAATGCCATGTGCGGGGAAGGAGAGCTGAGAGGAACCACATCCAGCAGACACAAGGACCCTGTAAGTGCCAAAATAAAGCAAAACCCATAGACAGGAGCACAGGTGCTGAAGCCTTAGGAGATCAATCAGTGGAATGGGATCTCAATCTGCCCGGGTGAGGTGAGTGCTTTCCCACAGCAAGGTCAGAGCAGGGGTGACACCACCAACCACACCTGGGACGTCCATCACAAGCTATGTCCAAAATGAGACACTGCAGAGGTGAACTTACCTGTTTCTTGGACCCATCAGTTCCACCCACACTCTTGTGTAAAGGAAGGTTCTCCCCCCATCAGCTGTGCTGTAGGGCAGCAGTGCCTACTGGAAGGGCCAGCTGACCCGCCAGGCAGCCATCTGAGCAAATCTCTACAGTGACCTCAAAGGCCATCTGACAACCCCACTCTGAGGTTTCAGTGAGTTTGATGCTTCACTGCTACATCCTGATTTCCCAAAGCTTGTGACAGGGAGCAGTATGAGCAGGCACTGTTAGGCAGGGCTGTGCTGGTGGGGTGGCTGCTGCACTGTTATTTAAAGATAGCTGAAATAAAGTAATTCTTCTTCCAATTTTGTTTCCTGTGTCCTTAAATCAACTGCTCCAGACAGGTCAGTGGATTTTAATCAGACAAAAGGACCAAGCAGGATTTAGAATTTTTCTTTTCTTTGAAAGTCAGACCTGGATTCTTTTAATTGGCACAAGTCCTGGCTCTTGCGAGAGCATGCTGGGCTCTGGTCTTTCATGCTGTGCTCCTTCAGAGTCTCCCAGCTGATGATGGTGCACAGGGGAGTCTGTGTCCTCATTCTGCCCCACTCTACTCCATTGACAGCCTGTCATGCTCCCCCCACCCTGCCAGTCCCTTCCCTTTGAAGGTGCAGCGATCTCACTTGCAGAGGGCCCTTCATCCTTGTGTGGGATGGAGCGGAGCGAGGGGTGCTCCCAGAGAAAACCATCTGAGCCAGGCCCTCCCAGCTCCAGAGGCGAGGCAGCAGCAGACCACTTCCATTGTTGAGTTCCCCCTCGCAGCCTGTGCTTTATCTGGATATTGATAACTCAAATAGCTCTCCTAATCAGCCATAATGGATTCCACCAGGAGTACCTTATTTATCTACCACCTCTCCCAACTTCAGTCCTCTGTCTCCTTTTCACTCCTGTCTAGCCCCCTGCGCTGGGCAGGCACCTCTCATTTTTCAGAGCAGGGCAGTGTTCTTCTACCACCAGCTCCTCTGTGGCACACTGTCCTCTCCCAGATACTTTGAGGTAGATGAGGTGTTTTAAGCCAGGTGAGATGAGGGATTTGGCTCTGTTCTCAGCTAATGGGGCTGCATTAAGGAGAACAAACACATCTGTTCTTCACCCTCCCCTCTGGCCACATGGTCCAGGCATGCAGTGCTGTGGGAGCCTCCATGAGCAAGGGGAGGGCACAGATCTCTTTGTCTTCATGCCTGCATGTACCTGCAGATATGGGCACATGTGTGTGCTCCCCTATCCATGTGTTTTTCTAAAATTTGACAACCTATTTTTCTTTTCATCTCCCAGCTCATGAGTCACTCCACATACCTACACTGTTCCTCACTGAGTGAATCTCCAAGTGTGACACAGTCCGGTGTTCCCCAAAATTTGTGCAGCGATTACGTTAAGTCTGGAAATAGTGTCTTTATATGGCTTTTTATGCCTGAAAAACTCAGTCAACCTCTGTACTGGCTCTCATGTGTGACATATAAATTCTCCATTTTATTTTCTTTCTCTGGTTTCTAGGTACTCTTGTAGCAAAAGAGAGCCTGGCCACTGGCTTCAGTAGGAGCAGACTTTTGCCCTACAGGCAGTAGACAGTGTCTGGTGTTTCCCTGTCAAAAAAGCCAGGTGTAAAAGCAGTTCTAGTCTGGGATGTGCCTGCTCTCTAGAAATACACAGGCTGGCCTGTAAACGCCTACATTAAGCCAATGGCTTCTGACACTCAAATACCACCATGAAGAAGGAAGATACAGGATATTCCAAAACTTGTTTTTTGTTTTCTTCTTTTCTTTCATTATTTTTTTTTCACTTCAGCCAGAACCTGTATATCAGCAAAAGATTCAATGTGGCACAAGAACAGCTTATTACCTTACTGCTTCCAAAAGTTCTTTTGTATTGGGAAATAACTTTTCTAGGAGTGCTGAAGCACTTGTGGAAATCATCTGGTCACACCCAGGAGCACTTGCCCTCCTAATTCTTTTTTACAATCTAGGAAACTGAGGCAAAGGCAAGCAAAAAACTTCAGCCACCATCACTCACCTGGACCCAGCAGGACTTGTTTTTCTTACCTTAGAAACACAGACTGGTATACCTGGAACGGATGGAGTTATACGACTGTAAAATTGCTGTGAATGAGGACGAGTCTAGGCTCCAGGAGTCCTGCCTCCCAAATCTCTGTTCTAAATACCACATTGTCATAAAAAAGCTGACTTTAAAAATAGCGTGCATAACTTTGTCCATGGAAAAGCCAGCAATTTACATAGCTGAGAAAATCATAGAAAACTCTAAACAGGGAGTAGAAAAATATTTACACTTCCAAGGCCTAAGTGTAAATTGAAGAAGTACATCCCATTAATGGGAGTTTATGCACATTGATGCATTTCATTTCTCCCTGAAGTGCTGAAAATGAAACACTGAGACATAAATGTACCAGGAGTTGATCAGTGATGCTGTTTCTGCACCTGCCAGCTTGATGCCATATCAGCTGAAGGAGTGAAATATAATTAATGTATTGCCTTGACACAGGGAAGGACAGAAGGTGGTTGAGGTATTCTTAGGCCTGTTTTGTCATTTTACCCAGCTCTCTATGGTGGAGTTGCCCCTGATTCCTATCAGTGTAATGGAAGTCATAGCTGGGCTTCCCAGATCCTCCACTCATGCAAATCCACTGGTTTAATTTGTATCAGATGAGAATCTCTTCCAATACCCTTAAAAGTCAAGTGTGAGGTATGGGGAGAAGAGGATGTGCTACCAGTCAGCTGAACACTGCTTTTGGTTATTCCTACAGCCCCAAAGATGGCTCATGTCTCCCTGCTCACCACAGGCATCACAGTCTACCCTCCCAGAATAATGGCCATCAGTGACCCTGACAGAAATTAAATATGTGCTGGAAAAAATTAGCAGTGATGACAAATATGCCCATAAAAAAACAAGTGGTGATTATTGGAGCAGGTATGACAAAAGTTGACATTTAACCTGGATTTGGAGTCTGCTAAGAACAGCTATACTTTGGATTTCTTCTCAAGAAAGAAATAGATTTCCAGTGTCTGTTTAATTTTCCTATCTTGTTTGTACCTTTTTTATATACAAATAAAAGCTGTAAGCTACTATAGCTTCCTCAGATATCCCTGTGTATGTACACTGGCTTGCTGTAGCTACTGAAGGAAGGCCTGGAGAGTTGCCCAAATTTATAACAATCTCATGTCCCATTTGGGATGGATGGAGCTCATTCTTGTAGCAGTATTTTGGTTGCTGTTTACAGAGTACTGTTGTTTTCAAAGATATTTCTTTTAGCTTAACTTTTGTTGAAATCATCTTCTTGGTAAGTTTTACCTTGGGAAATCACTTTTTCAGTCACTGATTATCCAAGGTGATACTTAAAGTCGAACCAAGGCATTAGAAAGTTATTTGGGCATCCTTCTTTCTCCATGCTAATTTTGTCCTGAAAAGAATTAAATAATTGAGTCTTTACTGGGACACTTCCACTAAAATGCTGGAGAACTTCACAAAAAAGGGCAACCTATGCGTAGAGAAATTGCCTGGGGGAGGGCCAATGCTGGTCCAAAATGTTGAGGTTACCTCCTCATTTATCAACATGGGGTTGGAGATTTAAGAAATGGGATGTCTCAGGAGGGGATTGGAAAGTGAAAAAGGCTGTGGTTGATACTGGGATTAAAACAGGGGAAGGAGAAGGCAAAAAAAGCCACAAAAGAAGGGGACCAGAGTGGCAGCGAGCTAGCAGTGAGCTAGAAGTGACAGGTGACAACAGAAGCAGAGCTAGTTCATTAAGACAGTCTTTAAAATGTTTGCTGGCTGAAAACTCTGTGTGACAGGTTGGGGAATGATTGACACCAATCAAATCCTCACCTTTTGCAACAGAAGGTGTCTAGTATGGCCAAGGTGTTAAATCCCCAGCAATATTCCTGACCATAGTGTCACGGCAGTCAGAGGCAGGGCCAAGCTGAAGGGTGCAGACAGATCCTATAAATTTGATTTGAAACATCAAGAATTCATCACAGTTGGTTCACCAGTCCAGTTCTGTAGGCAAAACAGGATTTAAGGCATGATCAATACTTCTGCAGATGACCTCACTGCTGAGGGTGGGGAGAGGTAATGGGGCTGCAGCAACAACAAGAACTAATGATAAAGAAGCTGCCCTTCCACCTTAGAGGGGAGAGAGGGGCTTTTTAGGCCTTGCCCTTCACTCTAATCTTGTCCCCCGTCCCTTCAGGCCCTATAATTGATTGTTTAGGGACAGAGGTCAATACAATTAGGTAGCTGCTGTTGGTTATATGTACATGACATCTAGAAAATGGTATGTGACAGGAGTCAGGAGAAGAAGAACAAAAATTTTAAAAAATGAATAAGAAGTTATTTGTTTTGCATTTAGAGGATGTATTTTGGGGAATCAAGAAATTGCTAGGTCTCATGTAATTGAACTGCAAGGCTAAACAGTGAGGGTACCTCTTTCTTTCAGGGGATTTGTGTTGAAATGCACCATCTCCTGAACGTTTCTGTTCAGCTGGTTGTTGTTATGGGTGTTGGCAGCCTGGGAGAGACAAACAGTTCTTTTTTCCTTCTTCCTCCTAACAATTTTTAGCCATTGTTACAGATTCATCATACTTAAAAACACCCAATGCTGACTTCTCGTTATTCCCTACCTAAAACCACTGCAGAATCCTCTTAACAGTTATTTATTATGCTCACCTTGTAGATTGTTTTCTGAGACATAACGAGGTTGTGGCAGAGATTTCAGTTCAGGCTTTATGCAGGAAAACCAGGACTGCTTTTCTCCTCAATTCCAGCCCTGTGGATTGAGGATGTGGGGGCAGAGCAGTGAAGTGGGGTGCATGCCCACTTGCAGGAATGAGGGAGAAAAGGGGAGAGGTGAGGCGACCTACAAGCTCTGTAGGAACACAGAATAAACCCCAACTCACATGCCTTACTTCATGGTTGTGGGTGAAGGTTATTTTCAGCAAAAGATAATAAAGAGAAGGGAAATTTAAGTTAAATCCTTGCTAGAACCAGTGCAAATTTGGTGAAGGGTTAAGATTCAGGAAGGGTTAAACAATGCCTTAGCTGGATGCTTTTGCCTAGCTGTGGTGCACTGATCATATTTCCCTTCCCATCTTTGTTTTCTAAGTGAATCACAGGGTTTGTTCTTAACATGCTGCAAGATCTCAGTATGAAATATGCTATATAATGACTCAGTATAATTACCCAAGGATGAATGTTGCGCTTGCACAGTGCCCAGAATATATTTTTCTCCATAGAGGGGATATCTGAATGTCATGCCAAGAAACATGGATGGGTCAGTACAGGCTGGAAGCTTTTCCAGAGATTCTTCAGGAAGGCAGACACTGTCAACACCTCTCACAGACACTAAATAAAACAAAAAAAGAAAAAATATTTAGATGAAAAGCCCTTTAACACACTAAACAGAATGCCTAGAGGAAAGTGTTCCTCTTCATCATTTAATCACACACAGACCTAAGCCAGAAGTTTGCTCGAATTTGACATACGAGGCTGAAGGCTAGTGGAGCTCTGAGGCACTCACGAGCTCTTACCATGGTCTCTGGGAAGGATCACTGACGTGCTCAGCTGTCAAAAAGCATCTCTGCTTTTTCAGACCTGTTGCCCACGAACTCCACTTAGGCTTTTCATTACCTGGTGGAAGACAATAAAAACCTCTTACAAAGACAGCCAAAATTGCTAGAGAATCTTCTTCTCAGAAACAAAACCTGGAAGTTTAGCCTTTGGGAAATTAATTTTCTATTGAGATGTGATTTGTGAAGTTTTTAAAGAGCAACTTTGGATTTTTAGGTTTAAGAGGACTTGAAGGAAGGTAAGAAAGTATAAATCATAAAGACAAAATTTTTCCCCCTAAATGTTTCTCTTGACATGTTTTTGAATGTCATAGGAAATGTGTTTCTGCCTGAAAACCAGTGTTTGTCAATATACAGTATTCCTTTGCTCCTTGGAAATACGAGCAGGAGATTACAATTCAGATCTGTAGAAAGCATCAGAGCACATCTGTAAGCCCAGCAGCAGCTCCTTTTATCTGATGACAGGACAGTCCATAGGATACATGTTTGAGGACTTCTCATCCTGTCCTGAAAAAGCATGAAGACTTTCTCTACACAGTTTATGATGTGATACTCAGAGCACCATTTTGATAAGACCAGCTGCTGGGAATTTTTGAATCTGTGAAGCAGGAAGGCACCTGATTTTTCAAGGCTTTTGATCAACATAATGCCTTTTCCCCTCACACATGTGTGTAGCTTCCATTTTCCAAGTCATGGTGCGAAGGAATGGACAGACATTCCCTTCCAGGTTCTTCACTGAGTTGGAAAAGGTCTGTGATATTTGCTGCTCCTATAGATCAGATAGAAAAGAATGCCAGAGTTGCATAGGAACTTGGAAATGAAAATCAAGCAGCTGCACTAGAGGAAGGGGCCTTTCTGGAGAAACAGTCCCTTTCAGAGGTGCTGTCTACAAATACCTGGATTTTTCTCCATTGATTTCCACTTGCTTTCAAGGATAGTTGTCAGCAGGGATCAGGACGCTCCAGAGTTAGTGTGTATAATACATGGCATGGCTGTAGACTCAAACAGGAGTTCATGTCAGAGGGTAAAGTCTTCCTCTTCCCACAGCCATCTTTCAGAGGAGGGTACTGAACATACTTGTGGTGTTTTGCATGCTTAGCCAAGCTCCTGCTCCCATTTCCTCTCATCAGCAGGACCTCTGATGTGGGTTGAGCTGGCATCAGGATCAGGCCTTTGTTTAATTCCCTTCCCATATTGATAGACAGACAGGTCTGCATGCACACCACAACCCATGAATTCGTTGCTGTCCCTCGAGGAAAGAGACTCCTTGAATAATCCTTTTTGTTTAGTATTATTAAGTGGACCATGGCCCTGATTTTGCTTGTTTTACTGCTATTCCTCCGGGACGAGAGAGGTGGCCTTGTTCACACCACTGACTTTCAACATGGTGAGCAATATTTAAAGAAATAGCCCCTTCGAGAGAGGAAGGGTTACACAGCAGAGCTGAATAATGGGGTCTAATAGACAAACCAAACAGTTAAATAAAAGATGCACATGGCATGCTAAAACTTAAGGAATGCATATTCAATGCAATGCATTATTAAATACAACGGTGAACATATGGGTGCCTACAATTAATGTATATAAATAGCTGATAAAATTGCTCAGTATTAGAAAGCTAGCGGCAAAAATGACCTCATATGTCAAGCAGACAAGCAGGCAGTTACCATTTTCTTTGTACACCTTACAGATGATAAATTAGTTTTATGGTCTGCATGGGGCCCTTATCACATTACAGCACCAAGTGTTTGATAAAGAAAAAAATGCCTCAGCTAAAAATCGAACTGAAATTTGGAGTCCCCGTGGACCTCATTTTTTTAACGTAAAGAATTTTAACCAACTTCCTTTTGGAAAGATTTATTGCTCTAAAGAGAAATGTGTATCTCTATCCTATGTGCTTTTATTACAACTTCTTCTTTCCCTTCTTCTTTTTTTTTTTTTTTTTTCTCCCCCTGACATTAGGTATAAGACTGCTGTAACAGATTCCTTATTGATTGGGGGATTTAGTGGTTACAGCAGAGGGAAGGGGTAAGCAGGACTCCTGGGTTCTGCTTCTGTCTTTTTTTACTGACCTTGGGTGATAAGTTTCAGTGCCCTGAGACTCAGTTTCTCCATCTCAAAAGCAAGAAAGTCACCGTTGGGCAGAATTATTCTCTGTGGCCAGAAATTCCAGAGGAAATCCAGGTACTGAGCTTGTCCTGCAGCCAGTGGTGAGGAGGGATTCTGCAGTGGAGGCTGTATCCTGGGACACATGGTGCTGTAGCTCAGAAATTAGTTTCCTCCTTTACAAAGGGAGAGGGATGAAGAGATGAATTTGCCAAGAAATCCAGCAGTTTTGCCTCTGCTAACTTTCTACTTTTGGCTGACCTTTTCCTGCTTTCATCAATCTCTGCTCTGTTGGCACATGAGGGTACCTTATGGGCATATCTTCCAAACCTTATATCCCTTTTCCAGAGCTAAAAAACGTTTTTTGAGGTGCAGTGAGAGAGCTGGGAGCTCTCTCATGATCCTGTTGCTGGACCCAAAGGCTGCTGTGAGGGGTGAGGATGCAGCCACACTGTCTCAATACATTCTGCATGAGGTGCAGCAGTTTTTAGACGGAGCAAGAAATGTCAGAGCCAGCCCATGGCTCCTTCTCCTCCTGGTTTGGAGAGGCTCTTTGTAGAGGTGGTCTTCAATAAGTACCAGTTTCCCGGCTTTAACCAGTTATTTTGAGGGCTGTATCTCCAATGCAATTCACTCCAATTTAATCCCATTAGAATTTTTTTTCCTTCACACAAACCAATGTTTTGTCTTTTAAGGAGATACTAGGCAGAATATTTTCACTGTGAGGGAGCTAAGGCCCTGGCACAGGTTGCCCAGAGAAGCTGTGGCTGCCCCATCCTTGGAAGTATTGAAGGCCAGGCTGGATGGGGCTGGGAGCAACCTGGGCTGTTGGAAAGTGTCCCTGCCCTTGGCAGGGGGTTGGAACTGATAGTCTATAAATTCCCTTCCAATCCAATCCATTCTGCAATTCTGTTCCAAAAAATTGGTTCCGAGATATAACCCTGAGCAGACTTTTGGTTAAATATTCTAAAGAATAAGTTTAGTTATTGATGTTTGCTCTTCTGAAGCTTCCCCCACCAATGTAAATAATTAGCTACTTGCGATATAGTTTTTAGGACAATTTTGGATGTGAAAACTCTGCTCACATTTAATCACTTGCTGAAATGACTAAGACATTAAGATTTAAGCTTGTGCTTAAAAGTAAGCACAGAGTTAATCACCTTTATGAATTTAATTAACACATTCTTGCCATGCAATGAAGTTGAAAATACCTTTGGAAGTCCCTCTATAAAAATGAGTAATGTTGTATTTCCCCACTGACAAATCTCTACTAAAATGCCATACAATGAAAGAAGAATTTATAGCTGTAAACATGCCTTGCAAAGAGGGAGACAACCTCCAGAATTTAGCAATCACATTTGTTAAGGTTTCTCTAAAGCCTAAACTCCCAATTAACAAGCAAATCATCATCAGACAGTCAGTGAATGGCAAATTCATTCTATTCAACATCTTTTCAGAAGTGGATTTTGTGCACTTATCTCCATGAAAACCCAGCAGGAAAGTTTTCCATGAGAATGATCCTACATCTGCCTCTTTTTAATGACTGTAATGGCAAGCAATATTCTACAATTACTTTGGTGATCTCATTTCAAGCATGCAAATCATATTATTTAAGAGCCCAGGAAAAGTCATTTATTTCTTGGAACTGCCAGCTAACTTTGGTGGGGTAAGGAAACACTGCTCTTGGAATTAAAAGCTCTGATGTCTTGTAACCTTCCACGGTGGAGTTATAAAATTTGTCCAACAAGGTCAGGCAAGAAATCCTGAAAATGAGTCAGAGAGAAAGTGAGAGAAGGGAGGAGAGTCACCACCCTATATTGTTCATTACCAAGTCATCTAGGTGTTCTCTTAGCTGAATGAAGGGTTCATAACTGGCTCATCATATTGGGTAGCAGCTAATGGCCAAAAAAAAAAATGTGAACACAAAGTCATTCCAGAAAGACATCTGGGAAGCCAGATCCTTTCATTGTCATTGTGACCATTCTGTAAAGCTGATGGATATCTTTTCTGGGTTTGTTGTAGACAAAGCTAATTATTTTTTTTTAATCCTGGATTATTTGGGTGTGTATATACTGTTGCAGTTTTGCTAACTCATTCATCAAGATGTAGATAATATCTTACTGTCTGTTTCCTGTTGGTACAGCTGTCTGTCTTTACTATCCTTTTCTTTTTTCTTTTCATGGGATGGCAAAGTCAAGCTTGTCGGGCTAAAGCTGTCAATGAATTTTGATACCATAAAGAAAATATTGCCTTAACACAGCCTATTTTCAGCTCATACTTTACTTATTCATTTTGTTTCAATGTTTGTCTCTTTGCTTGCTTGTTAATTTAACCCATGTGGAGACTCAGCAAATGGTGTGACAAGATATATATGACAAGAGTGATTAACAAGGTATGTGATACCACCTCACCTCAGGCTGCCATTCCTGCATGACTGATAAAAGCTGCTGAAAAAAACCAAACCAAACCAAACCCAACCCAAAACCAAACAAAGAAAACAAAAACAAAAACAGCAAAACAAAAAATGAAAACCCAAACATACAACCCCCCCCCCCAAAGCAAACAAAATCAAAACCAAACCCAACCAAACAAAAAGACCCTGACTACCTTATAATTATAGTTTTGTTTCTTTTCTATTGGAAAGAAACCTTGGTCACTTTCTTTATTATTTTGTTTCTATTTTCCCCCCTTGTTCCAGCTGCCAGTTGCTTAAGGTAGGTGTGAGTAGGCCATGGGGAAGGCAAAACCTTTTTCTGCAGTGCTTCATATCAAAGCATTGAAGACTTATTGCATACCGGTGTCTCACAGTCATCTCATTTTATCACAGATACAGGAGGAAAGATTTTGTGGAAACTGATTATTAGTTTCACAAGACACAATTGATTTAAAAATGACTAACCAGACTGCTAAGCAGAATTTCTCCATTTGGAAGGAGACGAAGTCCTTAACAGGTTAAGAAAAAGATGTGGGGGCCTTAGAAAAGCAAAGGGAAGGTTGCTCCCTGTCATCTTCTTTCTTGAGACTCATTATTTCATCCTCTGCTGTCATCCTTCCTCTGGAAGATTTCAGGGTGAGCAGTCCTTGGGTGATGACCTGTTGGAATTGCACCAGGGAATTACATGTATGAAAGTACTAAACCTTTGCACAGATGCCTTTCCTTCCCTGTTTGGTCTGTCACTGGTCAAAATGAACAATATTAATTCTGTTCTCATTCACAAAGGTATTAAATCAAAATAAACCTGAAAATTCTCCACTGAAGTGTGCCAGACTGTGACACCAAATACCTACTCATTGAGCATATTTAGAATACCAAGTTTGTAGCTTTCAGTTGTAGATCTCTGCCCACAAGATATTCTGTCTTCTTAGTCATTGAAATCAGTGGGGCTTAAGCTCTTTGAAATTTTTACAGGTCTGAGACATTTACTGGTGAATTATATTGCAGAGTTATTTAATGCCTGAGGACAAGTGATTAAAATCCTACATCACTTTTGGAGCTTTGGTTCTCTGTTATTCACGCGCATGCTGGAGTGTCTATGTCTGCTTGTCAGTTTACTCATCTTAGCTTGGTCACTGTGCTTCAATGGCTCAGTTTCAGTCAGGTGAGTGACCTTAATTTTGGTCGTATTGAGGGTTACACAGGTTTGGGGAAAAGTGCTGTCCTTTAGTAATGTGTATAATAGTAACCAAGTTTTTTTCAGAAATAAATTAATCTTACCCTCAAGAGTTTATGATTTGAATGGATCTATAACATGATGAATGAACACAATAGAAGCAGAAGGAGGAAAGAAAAATATAGGGTCAAGCATCACTAGAAAAATCTGTGTCATTTCATTGATGAATTACACATACATTTACTGGTTCTATTTCAAGTGTTATGGAGTGTAATTGGTATTGTATGTACATATATATGAAAGATGACCCAGATATAAGATTGCTAGAAACCAGCTGCTGCTGCTAATGCAGCAAATCTGCTACACGGTATATATATTTTTACATATGTATTATTAAATCTGTAAAATCATTTAAGACTTTTTTGGAAAGATACAGTCCTCTGAGTGACTGGCATCTGGCATGCTCTCAGCAGCACATCACACACTCTTGGATGGCACAGCACAACTGGCTTTTCAAGGAATGGAGATACCAAGGTTTTAACACAAAAATTGCTTCTACCCAGTGTGAATCAATAACTCTATTCTTTCATTAGTCACTCACACTTTGAGCCCATGACACTTGGTCTGCTTGACCTTATTTGTCCCACCATGGAGTTCATGGTAAAGAAAGATATTGACAACCAAACAGCATCAATAATTGTGATCCATGTATCTTCCAACCCAGAGATGAAACCCCTAAGTTATGATTTCAGACAGTGATGTTAACCCTAGACTGGTTTTGATTACCAGCTTTACAAGGGATAATTATTAATTATAAATTATTCTTGACTGGAAGGGCTTAAGAGATGTCTCAAAGATCCTAGGCACATCCTAGGAAGAAGGGAAGTCATAGAGTTACGGAATCATACACTGTTAACAGCTGGAATTGACCTTAAAGGTCATCTAGTCCCAACCCCATCTGCCATGGGCAGGAACACCTACAAGACCAGGCTGTCCAGGGCTTTATCCAGCTTGGCTTTGAGCACCACTGAGGCTGGGGTATCCACAGCCTCCCTGGGCAACCGGTTCCAGAGTCCCTCCACACTCACAATGCAAAATTTGTTTCTAATATTTAACATAACAATATCTAACATAATTTTCCCCTCTTTCAATTTTTACCCACTACCCCTTGTTCTATCAATACAGTTCCTGACTGAGAGTTACTCTCTGGGCCCCCTTCAGATACTGCAGGCTTTTTTTTATCCTTCTCAGGATATCTCCATTTATCCCTCTTAGTACTTCCAGGATGCTTTTCCCAGAGCAATGTCAACAAGGTCTACCATGTACCCAGTCACAGTGAAGAAATACAGGATAACAGAGAAATGACTGTGGATTACTGTTGGGTTAATGTGGCTGCAGTATGGCAGGAAAGGGAAAAAGGATGTGAGTGTGTGAAAAAGTGTGATCAATGAGATTTTTAACTCAACAGACAGAGCTGATTTGTTGAAGAATTAGGAAAGTGAACAATTAGAGAGATAAAAAAATTTACATAGACGTTTTTTGTCTCTACTGTTGTTTTTTCCTCAGGCTGTCAGTAATGATTCTAGGCCCAGAATAAACCTATACTGGAGCCAGTAACTGTCAAGGGCAATAAATACACACGGTACATATAAACTTTTGACATAAGTTTTTTATATTTAACACAGCCCTCTTCCCTGTCTGATGTCATTCCTGAAGTTTTCTGGATTCACCACTGCCAACCATGTAAATTCTTACCTGCACATAAATCCATATTTAGAACCTGCCCATATTCAATGTTTATGTTGAGTGTTAAATTACATCAAGGCCATTTATACATGTGTCCTCTGCAGAGGGATATGTGGTTGGCAGTTATGTGGCTCTGGGCAAGCTTGGAAGTGACTACCAGCTACAAAAGCCATGTAACCATGCTAGTTTGAGCTAGCTTTGTGTGGGCTATAAACCTTGCCAGAGGAGGGAAAAGGGGAGAAATAAATACTGTGGCGGTAGTGCAGCTGAGCTCTGACATGCAGAGCTACACAGGCAGCTAAATCAAGACTAACTCAAGATGGCTAGGTGAGTTATGGTGGGACTTTTGACTGCAGTAAAATCACTTTCATTGGGAGCATATCTAAAGTAAGGCGAGATGCAGTATGAATGAAAGTGTAAGGTGGGTTTGAAGACTTTAAGGAGCTACTGTTTTTGGAGCAAGTGTAAAACTTATTAATATACAAATAAAAAAGCCTGGAAATAGAGACAAGAAGTAAGTTTTTTCTGATCTCACATCTTATTTATAATTAACAAAAGACAGGAAATCCTTCTGCTTATTTTCACGTGTCCAAATGGACAGCCTAAGTTGAGAAACCTGAGTTGTATTTCTCCGAGTAGCGTGCTTATGTCTGTCTGTCTACCTGCTTATCTAACTCTCCCTCTAATCATGTGAAACAACAGAATAAACTAATAGCATCTTTCCCAGTTGAAAACAAATGTATTATTGTATTATCTTTTTATATTTTCTGAAACAGGCCAGCATTTCATCACTTCACTGTGTTCAGTTGTTATGTTAGATTGTTTAATGTAATAGAATGACATGACACTGGTACACCAGACACATCAGAATTATGAATGCTGGAAAGAGACAGTGATAAAGTGTTTTGAGATACATGCAATCCTGATAGTGCTATAAGTTTCTTCAATTTATTAAAGACATTTCCCCTGTGCCACCTCATTATTACACATCAAAGGGGAAAAATAAGGGCAAGCTGGATTGTGGGGGGAAAAAAAAGAAAAAAAATGTTGTTGTATCCATGCATCAGAAATCCCTCAGATATGTTAAATTAATATACAAGTGTAAGTAAGCTTGAGAGAGACTAAAATAGATATGGAGGGCAAAAATCTTTGTGTTGGTTGTCTTGTTGATTGACATATCTGGAAGATAGATTATGGGAAAGCATCTGAGCAAGTAAGAAAATGACAAACTCAGAATTGCTGTAGAGATCAAAGACATTTCCAGATGCAGCAAAAATGACAGAGATGCTGATGGTCCAAAAGAACTGTGAAGTTAGACCTGGTGTTGGGCTCGCATCAAAATAATACTTCCCTACCATTTAAAGGTGTTCAGACATAGCATTAATGTTTGCTGAAAATTAAGGTTAGATTGATCTGAGATCCTTGGCTCTCAGTTTATTTCAAGATTTTTAGAAGAAAAAAGGAAACTTTAGAAGTCCTACTCATTTGTGGGGTTATGAATCTGTGAGGCACTCTAAACACTTAATTAAAAGTATTCTTTATATTCCATGAATCAACAGTCATGGACTGAGGTTTTTGCAGGTTTGAGAGCTTTGGGCTGATCTGAGAATGAACATTGCTGTCCTGAACTCATGCAAATATCCCCAAACTTCAATTCACTGGCTTTTAGGAGAGATCTAGAAAACTTGTGGAAACCACATGGGTGAATGAAAGCCGGTTTATTCACTGAGCCAACGAAATACAAGAATGTTGAATCAAGAAAGTGCAAGAAGATGCCAGAAAAATCCAGGTATAATGAGTCCAAGATAAAATGCTCATCATAGTACATTTTATTGACAGTGACATACGATTTTCTTACAGCCCAAGTTCACAAGCTGTCAGAGGAGCTGCAATCCTCATTGTTCAGATGATGATCAATGAGGGAGAGAAGTAAAGATGCAAGATCACAGGTGGAATCTCAGTTGATTATCTAAGAAGCAAACCTGCAAAATTTGGAGTTCAGACCCATATTTTAATGATCAGAGAGTTTCTCTTCTTCCTGTGTCATGATATTCTGCATCCCACAATACCGTTTTTCCCTCTGAAAGGGGATGCTTAGCAATTAGTGAAGTGAATCTTTCACAAGTGAATGCAGATATGAGTGGTTTTCAAGGAAATTTCTACCAAACAATTGGTGGTCTTTATAGACTGAAGCTGGTTGCTGCTTTCTCCGAGCTACTACCATTTTGTCCTCACTGAAATGCTTGTGAACAGTCTCTGGGAGAAACCAAAACTGGGCTCACATCTGAAGGTAAACTACTCATCAGGTACTGACATTTCTGAACAGAGTGAAAGCCCTCAGGTCAAGCAGTCTCATGGAAAATTGTGCAACTTTTCCCCCTTATAGTCATGCCCAGGGACTAGCAGGGGAACATCTGCCTGCAGAACTACTCGTCTGTCACCTTTTCCCATCATCTAACTCACTTTTATAGAAAGAAAATTCCATTTCACAAGTCTTTGGAGTCTCAAAGCTTCTTACCCATTTTCAAACCATTATTTTTTTCTTAGTATTGACTCATTCAAGTCATATGTTTTAGTTGATGTTCTTGTTCAAGCTTTCAAACATCACAGCAGTGAAAGTGTTTTTAATAAAAAATCTGCGTGACTTGTCTTAATGACACATCCTCCCTCTTTCTCCAGGGGACGAGTGGGAAGACATCTAGGTAAAGGATCTAGCAAGGAAAGACCCTAGAGACTGTATCTGCCTGTGCTGTCAAAAGAATTTCCGTGTACTCAAATTTATATATATAAAAGTCTTAGAAAAAAACATATTAACACCACTGAATGTCCTTCATTATAAGGCATGGCAAGACCTGAAACAACACTTTGTTCATGACTCAGGTTCAATAAAGACAGGGCATTGCAAGTGCCAACCCAAGAAAATGATTTTCCCAATCATAATCAGATTAGCCTTGAGAAATAAGAGTAGATTCATGGAGTGTTTGGAGAAATAGCCAATGGGGAGCCTCCTGTCTATTGGCAAGACCATTATTGACGTCAGTGAAAACACGACAGAGCCAGGATGAAGCAGATGAGGCATTAGGGATACACAAATACCAAATAAAAATACCGCAGGCATTCTGCTCTTCAACATTAATAACAAATGTCAACAGTCAAGTTCTGCTTCTTCTGTATGAAGCTGTGATATCCACCCAGTAGGTAATCTCTCAAGACTTCCCAGCAGCCATTTATAGCTTCTGATAAGGTAAAGGATTTATTTTCTTAGCTTGCCCCAGACCATCTTCAAAGTAGCAGTTTTACTTGTGGGAGTGAAAGTATGGATGAGGTCAATTGCTGGTTTCATGGCAGGGAAAGTACAGAAACTGAGATAATGGTAAAGGATTAAGAACACCTTTCTTCCCTTGTCATCTCTGTGACGTCTATTTATGGCAACTGAAAATATATTCACAGAGGTTCTTAGGCACCCTGTGATCTACATCTGAATTAGTCCCATGTCAGCAGAATCACAGATCATAAGGCTTGGGAAGAGATACGGACCTAAGGAAGGGATCCTGCCAGAGTAAACAGCAGTTTTAGATGTCAACTTTGTCAGAAAAAGACATACATCCCTGGCCAAAGCATTGCCTTGTTCTGCATAAGATCACCGGTTATAAGTCCTCTTTCAGAACTATATCCTTCAGTCTGGCTTTCAGGAACATGAAAAAACAAAGACAGGAGGAAGCACCATTATTACACTGGCATCAGAGGGCACATGCGGATCCATGTCAGCTGATATGATTCATTTTTCCTGGTGTGAAAAGTTCCATCTCAATCTTTGCGGTCTAACCAGCTTCAGTTAAGCTGTAGACTTTCATGCAAGGATGAGGGAGGTGTAAATATATTTTTCCTTCAGCTGGTGATGATGTGGGAGTGGTAGCTTGCTAAAAGGAGAGTCTGAGAAAGTGGAAATCATTCAAGTTACAGTAGAAAGATTTTCCAAAATTTTTTCTGGCTAGAGCTCAGCTTCTCAAGTGTTTGGGAGACTAAACACCACTGATTGCCCAAAACTTTGTGAAATCAGAAAAAGTCCTTCTGAAAATGTTAGTCTTACTCTCAATTTACCTAAATTTACCATCCAGTAAGCAGAAATAATCATGTTCTAAAAAAACTCAGAAAACCACAATAAGGACTGTGGCAAGCTCTGTGCTGTAAACCTAGAGACCCTCTAAATAGCTCTCCGAGAGTTCCGTGTCCGGTACCTGAACAATCCATCAAGGACTGAGTTAACCCCCCCTTCCTTCCTGTTTCGAACTCTGGTGATTTCCCTGCATGTAGCTAGGCTCTTGGCAGCCCCACAGAGATTTTCGTCTTGCTTTCTGGTGCTGTTTTATTCTATGAATTGTTTGCACTTCAGGAACAGGAGAATGAATTGGTCTCTGTGGAGTGTTGATGCCATTTCAGACTGAATAGGCTGGGGGGCAGCTAACCCTCATGATAGAATAAAATACAAAGAAGGCTTTATTGGTGTCCCTCTCCCCTTTTAACCTTTTAAATACCTCTTTGTGAAGAACTTATTGTCTGCTCTTCTAAATTAAATCAGAGATGAGGAGAGGACAGAATAAATTCTAACAGGTGGAAAGGCCACAAAACAGCTAGTCTCAGCTATGGAACATTTATTTATGTTGGAAACATATCTTTAGGAATTCACTTTTGCTTACTGCTTTTGAGGTAGGGGAACAGAGCCCTGTGTCTATGCACCTGGTCATGGGCTGTGGTAGAACCCTTGCTTGTGCCAGCCTCTGGCAGTTTCCTTCATGTGGTGTCCCATTGCAGGTGAATGATGTTTTGCATTTGTAGCCCATTTCAGTTTTACAAGCTATATTTTTTGGTTTAGCATCACACTCTTCACATTTGTGAAAGTTGTTGAATCTCTGGCAATGCAAAATGCCCAGTCTTCCTCGTTACCTTTTAAAAATGCCTGTATTTCTGCCTTTTGTAACACGTTCATCTTTCTGCCTCGGGCTTCTTACCACTGAAGTTTCAGACAACCAGGCACGTCCTGTCTGGAGAGGAAAAGACTAAAGGGAGTAATGATGAATGTCCATAAACACATAAAGGCATGTCCCTGAAAAAGGAGAGGAACCAATTATCCTCATTAGTCAGTGGGAACAAAAAAAAAACCAAAAAAAAACCCTAAGGAGTGATAGGTTCTAAGTGATGTACTGCATATTTAGGTTGACTGTTATGGAAAACTTCATAACTATTAGTACATTTAAGGCAATGAAGCAACTCACCCAAGGGAGGTAGTCAGATCACCTTCATTGGAGATAGTCAGGGGAAGGTTTGACACTCATCCATCAGAGAAGTGTTAGAGATAATTAAATCAGCCTTGCCCCAGGCAAAAGGATGGACTAGATAATTCACTAGTGCTCCTGTTCAACCCAGCAGATTCTATATTTTTCCTTCTTAATTGGAAAGATATAAATGCGTGTGTATGTGCATGTGTGTATGTATGTGTACCACAATTCCTTTTACTGGTGGAATGGCTGAAGGAGTGACATCTCTTCCCTTAGCTTTATTCTCTGTGTTTTGAAATGTTTGCTCTAAATTGCCTCAGCAGCTTTTTCAGGTGCCTGTTTGCAGAGTTGTGAAGGGGATCAGGTGCTGGCAGATGTTGATCTTAATTTTTCCTCTTGATTGGTTTTGTTTCACTAAAAATTAGCCCTCTAAAATATACATCCAGACAGGAAGAAGTGTCTCCTTGCCTGTCTGATTACTTAGTGCCACAGACTAGACAAACATCTCTGAAAGGCTCTGTTATTTAAATGTTTTTATTTAAAAATCCATCCCCCTCTGGAGTGCCTGTCTCTTTTCACTGGTTTTATAGGGACTCCTGATATTGCTGATATTGTTAGAAATCTGAAGACTCTGAAATGAAGCATCCTGAGCCTGCTGTACCTTGCAGCCCTGCACAGGATGTTTTCCCATGCCTTTGTTCCCCTGCTGATGATGCAGGGTAATGGCCATGGCAAGGCATCCAGTGTGCTGTGCATTTTGCCCATTACAATTAGCATGATTGTCTCAGTGTTAGTTTGTTCTTCTCCATCTGTTTGCAGCCTCCATCTGTTGTCTCTCATCTTACAATCAGTTAAGTCTAAGGATTTAGATAAAGCTAAGAGGTGTGCTGTACGTTGTCTGTGGCAGCAGGCACCTGTGCTCAGTTCTGCTCTGGGTTTGCACCACTGACTGCAGCCAGACTGTGGTGCCTGACCCTGTCCTACAGATGGAACAGCAGCACAAGTGATGATAAGGGCAGGAACAGTGGAGCTCCTTGATCCTGTGGTCCATGTTCCAAGAAAAGCTGCTACGACACAAACCATGCACTATCTCATTTTGATTGCTGGTAATCACAGAGCACTACAAGGACATCTTGGAGAGTAAATTTAGAAAGGACTTTGAAATCTTTCAGAGAGGCAAAGGATAATATTGATGTTCATACACTGCAAGAAATACTGCACAGGTAAGCATCATCATTTTTTTGGCAGCTCAGACAAAGCATCCCTTATCACAGCTGAGGCTACAATGCATGAGTTAGTTCCTTTCTTAAGTGTGCGAGCTGAGTGTAATTCTACCTGAGGAATTTGCTTTGAAACGCAATTAAAACTTTGCACAGTGAAATTTTATGGACAACACAGGAAGCAGTTTTCCACCTCCTTTACCTTGATCTTTGCAACCCTAATGATATCCACCACACTGGGAGAGCTTGAGTTGTGGGTCCCTGAAATAAAGGCTTCTTCCAGTGTGTGTGCAGGCAGCAAAAAACATCATCGTCCGGCCTCACAGCTCAGAGAGAGACTGAATGCAAACTAATTGTATACAATAAATCAATTCTGAATTAGGTCAGCAGCAAATGGAGAAAGATCTTTTGCCCTTTCATCCAGTTAGCCAGTGTGTCATTAACACCCTCCCCTTGAACATCAACCCTCCCAAATTCTGTGATGCTCCAGGGACACTTAAACATTGTAGAAGAGAGAATTCAAGTTTTTTTTTTTTTTTTTTTTTTAGTCAGTGATGTTCCTTACTTCATAACATGCTAGTGTTGAGCATAGAATCACAGTATGACAGAATATCCTGAGTTGGAAGGGACCCACAAGGACCATTGAAGTCTAGCTCCTGGAAAATCCCACCGTGTGTCTGAGGGCATTGTCCAAATGCCTTTGTTAGGTTGGTGCTGTGACCATTGTCCTGGGGAGCCTGTTCAGTGCCCAGCCACCCTCTGGGTGAAGAACCTTTACCTAAACCTCCCCATGCCTGACTCCATTCCTTTGGATCCTGCCCCTGCTCACCAGTAAGAAGACATCAGCAGACCAGGTTTAGCAGAATAATGGTAATAGGGGAAGATGTTGGTTCTTTATTTTCATTCTAAAGTATCTTTAGGTTATGTTGTGGAGAAAGACAGCTCACTTGAACATGGAGTGAAAACCTTTATGCTCCACAGCTTGCAAGAAGTAATAGCATACATTGGAACCCATACAACTGTGTCTCAACTCCTCCCATGAACCCTTGTTCCACAGACACTCCTGTCTGTCACTCCATCCAGCAGCACTTAAAAAAGATCATCAGGAATGTTTGGGTGAGCCTATTCCTGCATCTGGTTTGGCTTCCAAAGTGAACCTAGACCAGCCTCCCTCCTCCCTAAGACATATGAAAGTGGGGGGAAAGACAACATCTTTGTAAAACATCTGTCTAGGCTCTACCAGGAGGTTGAAATGTGGTCCCCCAGCTGTGCTAGAGCAGAGGTTACCCAGGGTCTATAGCCCACTCCTGCCCTCTTTGGATTTCATACTCTGCATCATTCCCTTGCAGGTCATATATACCCCGTGTGAGGAAGAATCTGGTGCCAAGCCTCTAAGATGCACCCTTGGGTGTACCATAATAGGAATCTGTTATAAGTTTAAGAGTAGTAAGTTTAAGAAGTTCTTGTTATCCATCTTGCAGGTCTCCTAAGCTATTTAACTTTTATGTTAATCTGCTTTTTTCAGTGATTGGCTAAAAAACCCCCAATCCCCTGATGCTAACTCTGGTATGCAAAATGCAGATTGTTAATTTGATGGTTAGGAAAAGAGAACTTAACTTGGTTTTTGGACTATCATCTTTCAGATACTTAAGCATGTGCTTAACTTTGAAACTGTGAGACATTTTTGAAGACAGTAGATTTATTTATATCAGCACATTGCTGAGTCTTCACTGAATTAGGGTTGCCATTAACAGACTCAGCATCCTGACAGTGTTGTTTCCTAGTTTTGCATAGCAATAATGGTAAATTTGTGTCTGATGTGACTTATGCAACTCATCATTTGCCTTTGTCTGTGCAGCTATAAATCAATGTGTATTTTTTTTCCCAGATTGATCTTCAGTCTGACTCTCTGAGCCGTAACTGTGATTATGCCTGTTCCTTCTTTTCCCTCTAGGTTTTCTTGGGTAGTTTTCATCAGGAGAACACTTCTCATCTAATTGGGACAATGAACTTTGTCTTTTTTCTTTATTTTCCCTGCCAAACTTTCTTTAGCAATGTCTCCTATAGTTAGAGACTGTGTTTTCCCTTAATTACTTGAAGCCATCTAAAGTAAACAATATTAAACCAAAAGAACAATAAGCCACATATTTTTCTGGTGCCCTCTCCCCATTGTCCTTCTGTTTTAAAAACTAATGATACTGAGACATTAAACTTCATCCTACAGGCAGTGACCCATTCTGCTGTTTCATTTTAATTTTTCATATCTCCCTCCCTCCATTTTGGCTGGCAGTCCCCCCAGGTTACACCTTACATCAAAGTATACATCATTTGCTCTTACGTTTTTCTGCATGCTGCCTCTAGGCTAGGAAATTGGCAGAATGCTGCTGTTGCTGCTGAGAACTAGCCTTTTTCCTCTTTTTCCTTTAGTCAAATGCTTTTTAGCTTGAAAATGTCAATACAGAGATAAGTCATAAGATCAACTCTTAAATATTCACAGACTGCTTCCTTTGTTTTGTTTTGTTTTGTTTTGTTTCTTTCCCCGTGTCACAGTGTAATCCAGGGTAGGACTTTACTGGATGCTTTGCACATTTTCTTAAGCAGTGTTTCTCTCATTAGTGCTTAAAATACCAAGAGTTAAATTTTTCATTAGGAATTCTTGGGCTGTGTAATATCCTGCATGTATTAGATACACAGACATATTTCCCTTATGGAAAAGTCCTATAGGGTTTCATAGAAAATTACAAACTTTCTCATATAATTTTTTAAACCACCTTGTAAAAGCAAATATACAATGAAATATACTGCTATTGACATGGGTCAAAGAAACCTGTGAAAAAGAAATAACTCTCTAACATATCCTGTAGATTTTTTGAGTAATTTCTATAACCCTATTAAGCTTCTTTAGAGCTCTGCCAATTCCACCCCTCTGTATGTCTGTAGGCTCCTTTGGAAAGGGCACAGAAATAGGACAAAAACAGTGCTCTGCCATTTCTCTCTATGGATCTATATATAATAAGATTTTCCTGCTACTTCCAGTCCCCCTGATGGCTTGCTGAAAACTCATCATTACTCTCCTGGCAGCTCTTTTGTTTAGCAAATTTGTGTAAAACAAATTGTATCTGCTTCTTGCATACCCATCTGTCCAATCTTTCAGTAGTGGAAACCACCACGTAACCAACAAATTACATCTACCAACAAATTTTGCCTCTTTGGCATTTGTTTCCACTGACTGCATTCATCCGGAGTCTCAAATTCCAGACTTCAGTGTGAGAACTATGCTCAAACCTGTGGCGCGGGAGGTTATGCCAAGCTGAACCAGCACCAGGGCAAGGTGCATATAGGCGATGGAAGGATTGGAGCACTGATGCAGCTGCAGGCAGCCAGGGTGTTATGAGCTCCCTGCAGGTGCATCACCTCTGGGGTTGGCCAGCAGCCTCAGATTGGCTTAAAAATATCAGCGAGACGGCATCAGTGGAGGTGTTTGAAAAAAAAAAGTTTTAATTAAGATGGAAATAACAAACCATACAGAACAAAAGAGAAAAGACATGCTGGATGCAAGGAGAACCTGCTACAACACCCCAAAAAATGCCCTGAAAACCTCTGTGCTCTCTTTTAAGTATGTAAAAACTGAGGCAGGGTTCTTGACACCCTGCCCAATAGAAATAACTACAGGTTTTGAGGCAAAACTTCGAAGATCCAACAGGTGTCTCTGTGCTGACACATGGCCAAATAAGGTATCGAAGTCTCTGGCTTTTATAAGTGAGAGAAAGAGTGAAACCCAGATCCTTTCCTAAAATGGAAACCGCTGCTACTGTGGGAGTGCAAATGCCACCACTGTGAGGTGCACTCCTACAGAGCACTAATAGTGTGAGAAATGAAGATCCAGAAGTTCTAACACGTTTTATCACCAACAGCTGTTTGCAAGTTACTGACAACCTGCCCACATAAATCAGAGAATCACAAAACAGTTTGGGTTGGAAGAGACCTTAAAGATCATCTGGTTCCAACCCCCTTGCTGATGGGGGGAATTGGAAAAAAAGTTTGATAATGATCAACAACACCACGTCAAGGGTGAGTGGGCTTGATGACACCACATCACACCATCTCCTGTTAAACTGCTTCTATTGCTGCATGACTGAGAGCAATCATTCAAGTGATTAAGGGAAAATGTGGGATGGTATGGGAGGTTAGAGAGGATTGAAGTCCATTCTGACATTTGCTGTGTGATTACCTTATGCCTCAATTTCCCCAAGGGATGTTTCTATGCAGTTTTGTAAATATCTGTAGATATTAAAATTGAGAAGCTAAGGCTGAACTTAGTTTTTGCTTTGCGTGGGATGGGCATAAAAGTCCTGCAATCCTGTCTGAGGAAAAAAAACTCCAAATAATATGTTCAGTGTTAATAATTGTTATATATTTCTGAGTAAAAACACTGATGGAATCTCACCAGCTGGTTGATTTAATATAAATATTCAAATGCAGAAACAGTTTATTAAACAGATTGGAAATCATCAACTTCATTATTGTAATAGAGCAAATACAGTATCTTGATTTTCAATAAATGAAACAATCTACCGTATGCTGAATCACTTGCTGTCTGTTGCTATGTTATATCAAAAAGAAAATAATGATTCTAACAGAATGTCGTGTAGCCACTCCAGGAATTAATAGAATTAGTGCAGCAACCTCAAGACATAATATAAATATTCTATTGAATTATCAATTAAAACCCCATAGCAATAAAGGTAAACTACATCAAATAAGTGAACAGAAATTATAGACTATTTCCCAAATTCTTGTATTAGTCTTCATCTTGAGCCTGAAATGAAAATTCTAGAGAGTAACAAGTATATAATTACTTGACATTTTTCTTCTTCGAGTTATCTTAGGAAAACAAATTATATGATGTAAGTGGAGCTCTTTGGATTCATAAACTACTGGCGTAATGAAGAAAACACTGGGTAGTTATTATGCATCAAGCATTCATTGATGTTAATTTTTGCTCAAAAGATTGAGACATAGATCATTTTTCAGTTTCTAATATGAGTCTGCTGAAGTTTTGCTTCATCAAATGCTGTTCACCCCTGTTGCAGGAAAAATTGTTTAGTTCATTTCCCTGGTTTGGCTGGACTTTTCTCCTGGCAGCCACCTCCATCAGAATATCATCACTACAAAATCCAGCTTCTCCCATATGCCAGTAGTAATTAACTCTGACATCACAAAGGTGAAATAATATCACCAGAGGCAAAGGAGTCCTTTAACATTATAAATAGGGACAAGAAGAAGAAACTGAGACAGGGAAAATATCAGAGACAAAAAAATCCTAATCTGTTAGACCCTGGGATAGTACTCACACATAATTTTGAAATTCATGGGGATGAATGTAATTTCCAGTTCCTCTCATGTTCTCTCATGTGTTCAAGACATTCCAGTTTCAGGCATTACACTATTCCCTGCCTCCATGTTCCAACCACAGCCATTACAGGACAGCACCCATCACATGCCAGTACTTTCCAACGTGGTCTGACTGCTCTTGCAGTATAAAACAGCAGTGTAAGAATACAGTTTTGTAATTTTTCCAGTGTATCCAGGGAAAAAAAAGGAAAAAAACAAAAAAAACCCACAACACCCCAAATGCACCAAAAAAAAAAAAAAAAAAAAAAAAAAAAAAAAAAAAAAAGAAAAAATGTGGATAAAGAACAAACACTGAAATGTCATTCAATGGAAATAGAACTGAGTTCCAGAAAACCTAGATAACTTTTTGGTTCGATCTTTAATATAACCTGCCTTGGGAAAATAATTTTGATTTTATGCACTTACATTTCTTTTCATATTCCTTCTCTTTCTAATCTAGTTTTGTTGCAGGGCTTTTCTAGCTGCAAAAAGGTGCTAACAAAGTGAGTCAAAGTTTGCAGGGTTTTCCTGCATATTGAAGACAAAGTCATCACAACAATCCCTATCAGTGGAAGTTTAAAGACATAATGGTCTGTCTCTGACCCTGTCCTCTTAAAAAGAATTTGACTGATAACTGTTGATAGAAAAGGGCTGAATTTATTGGCTTGCTTCTTCGAAAAATAGGAGACCATAAAATTAAAATTATTGTGTAAAAATTATACTGTTTACTCTTTTTTTTTTTTTTTTTGTTGGATAAATAATTTTAAAAGAGAGATGTTTCAGTGAATAAAAGCTTTGAAAAAAATTAGAAATACTCAGGGATTTTTCCCCAAATATTTATGATATATGTTTTTCAGAATTCTAACTTTGAGCCCAAATTTAAATGCAGGCATTGAGACACTATTTCCCTTTCCCTCTTTCCCCCTTTCCCTCTTTCCTTCTGTCCCTCTTTCCCTTTCCCCTTCTCAAAAGGGATGTGATTTTCCCTCCACTGAAATTTCAGACCCTGGTTAACAATTCTCACTCTCTCTTTTTATGCAATTCTTAGAGATTCCTCTAGGAGTCACTTGCCACATTGAGCCACGAGAAACAAGGAATTAATAACACACATTACACTGAGGATAATTTTTGCTCAACTGTCTACTCAAAAAGGGCATCCCTCAATACCTGTTTGGTCAAAATTGTGAAAGTTATTTTAAAAATGGGTGGGGGGTTGGAGTAGGTCAGGAAATCCATTTCCCTGAAAAATTTAAACAGTCTATTTCAGAGTTTTCAGAAAAAATTAATTATATATCAACAGTTTTGAATGGCCCTTACTTTATGTCATCTTGATGGGAGTTTTACTTTGTGTTTACTTCTTCTAATATTTCTGAATATTTCTAAAAATTAGGAATTTATGATGCTGACCAAGGATGTGCATTACACAACATGACTCATCACATGTCCTCATAGCTCCTATCCTCCATCATACACTCTGGACATCTGATTTCACAGAATTGCAGAATCAGGGAATGGTTTGTGCTAGAAGGTACCTTTAATGTCCATCTACTCCTGCAGTGGGCAGGGACATCTTCAACCACTCCAAGCTGCTCAGATCCCCACCCAGCCGAAGTCTGAATGATGATTGTTTTTTCTTTTCCATAAGTTGTGTTTCCTGCACCAGAAGTTAATGCCACATACCAAGAGGAAAAACATAAAGTCCATCCAAAAATATTTTCACAAATATAAAAAAGCAGAAGCTGATCAAAAGAAAGTATGACACATAACCTGCCTTTCCCACTATTTTCCTCCCCATCTCCGTTTCACATAATTCCCCCTGCAGCAAATGTAATGGATATAGTTCTCCCAGCTAAAACATCTCTACATTTTAACTTCCTCCAGTTTGTGCACAACTTCCCTGCACATTTGGTGCAAAGAAGCATCTTCCTTTGTATAACTGCAGGCAGAAATGCTGTCAGACTCCCTTAATGCTAAGCACACAGTAAAGTTATTTGACTTTATCAGATACCTTGGGTTACATCTGATATTCTTGAGTCTTAGAAGGGTTGGGATTGCCTGATTTGGTAGCTAGTGCCAAACTTCTGATTTTGTGCCAGACACCAGCCCAAAATGTGGCCTTGGGCACGTCACTTATACTACCCTTGCCTCTGTGCCACCATCAAGAAAACGAGATCTTCTCTGGGGGAACTGTGAGAATTAATTAGCTTGTGTTTGCCAGAACTTCTGAAGTGCTAAGCAAACGCTGATTAGAATAATTTTACAGGCTTCAGAGGACCACATATCTCAAGGGATCATGTGGAGAACTCTCAATGGGGAAGTAATGCAGCACACTCAAAAATGCATTTGCAAGACTTTAGTCTATGTTTCACTTGAGTGGATTCATATTTTAAAAATCTTATGGCTCTATTCTTTCTAACCCTGCATACTTCATATCAACTTGTGTTTAATCTTGCATGCAGAGGGTGAGGAAAGTGTCTACAAAACGGTCCTTCCTCATTCCCCTAAGGAATAATCTACTCTCATCACCATAGCATGTAACTGCAAAGACCAAAATAGCCTTGCAAAGAAATGAATGTTAAGACTTCCCACGGGGAGTTGAAAGAGGGAACAGCAATGTCTTGACCAGATCATGGGGGTTATGGCAGTGGTAACCTATGAAAGGGCAGAGCAGCTCCTTTTGCCTTTTGCACTTTTGGAGCATGAGGCTGGCCTCGGGGAGCATCTCAGCTGCTCAGCATTTCCTCCTGCTTCCCTCGGGCCTCTTTGCTTGTAAAGTCCAAACAAAGGAGGACTTATTAGCTCAAACTACAGAGGAGTGTTGTTATGAGGCTTTGGGCAAGAGCTGGTTTATGTCTGGCAAACTCGGAGTTGGGGCAGGGAGGGCTGAGCCTCTCCGCAACACCAGAGCGGCTCTTCCCTGATGCACTCGACAGCCCTGGGAAGCACGGGCAGGAACAAGCAGCTTTACATTCCACAAGTATGAATTCTCTCTCTGGGAATAATTCTGGTTCACTGCTTGATTTTTTTTTCCACCTTTTAAGTAAAACTGAACTATGGTAGATTTCAAAAGTTACTTAAATTTGATCTAATTATAGTAATTCATGCTTCTCTTCTGAAACGCTTCTATACTCCTTATATTTGCCTGGGTTTTACTCTGATTTACTAAAGGGCCAGGCTTGGAGAGTCAGGTGTTCTGAGGTGTTGGATACTAAAGGATTTTGGGTCAGGTTGGGTTCCCCTAACATGGCCTGGGCATCAGAACTTGCCCATATAAAGTAACTCCTGAACATACTTTTGAAAACCTATTATTTTCATTTTTAAAATAAAGTTACTCAGAGCTGTCCTGGATCCAGCTTGCTTGCCTCATGTCTGCTCTCTCCTCAGTCTGAAGAGGGAGACTGTCCAACAGAAGGATTTAAATGTGACACATGGGAGAAGAAGAATTAGTTACAGGTTCTGCTGGAATCAACCACCTTCAGGTTTGCTATGTCCCTTAATCTTTCTCTTCCTTGATGGTTGATCAGCTAAATCTGAATAGCAGTGCTTTTCTTCTTCCCAGATATAGTGAATAAGTCAATTCTGAGATCATTAAAATGCCGTAGAACTTTAAATTGTCATAGTTCTTTTTGTGTTGTTGTGTTGTTGGTGGGTTTTTTTGGGGTTTTTTGGGTTTTTTTGGGTTTTTTTGGTTTTTTTTGTCTTTAGTTTAGTTTAGTTTAATTTAGTTTATTTGTCTGTGATGGGTATTCTGATTATTGAATGTTTTCCCCTAAAGAATATTTATCTTATTTCTTCCTGAAACTCACAGTGAAAATGAATAAAAAAGGCAAATATAGATGATTTTTAAAAAGCAAAACAAAAGCCTCTTTCTTAACCCTAAATTTCATTACTCAAGCTTTCTGTATCAGCACAATCCAAAGTCAAAGAAATAAATGGACTTCTTCCCACTTGTTGAAAAATCAAGCTCTGGGAAAACAAAAGTCATGCTAACTGAATAAGCAATCTGATTTGGAGTTCCTCAGTAGGCATTCTTTAATTTTCTTTAAAGAATAGAAAAATTTCCATACAGAAGACAAATTCTGATTTATTATTGTTTAGTTTTGTTGTTACAGACATGATGCAGATCTCTAGTCACTACCCAAGACTCCGTTGGGATGACACACACCCTGCTGTATCCAAGAATAAAATTAATTTCCACATTTTTAACAGTTTTGGGGTTTTAGGGATCTTTAGTACTCTTGCATTACTGCAGCTGTTTCTTCCTCCCCTCCCATCTCCACATTCTTACTCTGCTCAGAGTGTGATAACTTGCCCAGTGTGCCTTGAAAAGCCTTCAGACCTTGCAGTCTGCTTTCCTGCATATTTGTTCTGGTTTTTTTTTTCTTCTTCTTTTCCTCTTTTTGAAACCTCTCCCTTAATGTATTTTACCTAAAAATGATTCATTAGGAATTTAGGAAAGCTGTCTAAACCATTCTTGAGAAGTCTCCTCTGCAGTCGTGCCGGAACAGCCTCCAGGTGAATATTACACCTACATTTTATTTCAATAAATTGTGCTGAGCTGTATGTGCACCTTAAAAGACGATGTGCTTTGCAAGTTGTGAGTCCTTATGCAGGAAGGGAGGCAGGGAGAAAAAAAAAATTGGTCCTCCTCTTTCTTCTCTGTGACTTATTTGACCTTGAGACTTATAATGGCATCTCAGACAAAATGAACATAATCTAATGGACAGCGGGGAAGAGGGAACGGCTGGGTACATCTGTCGTATTACTGGGCTGTCTGAACAGTCAATGAAGCAGGTCCAAACCATAAGAGGCCTGTTCAGTTTAGCTCCAGGGTCTGCAGACAAGGAGCACAATCATTTATCTTTATTTACTGAACTCTGCTTTCTGTTAAAAAAAAAAAGAAAAAAAAAAAGAAAAAAAAAGAAAAAAAAAAGAATTGACAGGTTGACAAAAACCCAACTTGGCGATGCCCACTGCACTGAGATAAATGCTATTCATGCTCTGCAAAGACAAGGACAGCTTCTCATGCCCTTTCTCCCATTCTAGTAGACACCTATTATACAACAAATAAAAGCAGCACAAGACACCTGTACACTGCCTGCTGTACTTGGTTGTCTCAGCTGCTCCACAGACAGTGTTGGTGTTGGGAGCTTTTTGTGTCCTTGTTTTGCTTCTTTGTATTTCTTAAGGAGGTACATATACAAAATCAGAGAAACTAACATTTGGGATTTTCCTTTTTAATTTTTATTTTTTCTTCTTTTCTTACTTTCATTATTTCTCTCTTTTCAAATTTCTTTGTTTTCTTTTCTTTCTTTCTTTCTTTTTTTCTTTCTTTCTTTCTTTCTTTCTTTCTTTCTTTCTTTCTTTCTTTCTTTCTCTCTTTCTTTCTCTTTCTTTCTTT
>JBBMKD010000115.1:69546291-69589641 GCA_037834095.1 Argya squamiceps | reverse complement strand
TCTTTCTTTCTTTCTTTCTTTCTTTCTTTCTTTCTTTCTTTCTTTCTTTCTTTTTCTCTCTTTCTCTCTTTCTTTCTCTCTTTTCTCTCTTTTCCCTCTCTCTTTTTGTTTCTCTGTTTCTGTTTCTCTCTTTTTCTCTCTCTTTTTTCACTCTCTTTCTTTCCTTCCTCCCTTCTTCCCTTCCCTTTTTCTTTCTTGCTCTCTCTCTTTTTCTCAGTGTCTCCCTCTCTTCCTCTCTGCTCACAAATAAATCGGAACAGAGAGATGCATCCCACAGAGCCTGTCTGTAATAGATAAAAGGAGCACAAACCTTGAGGGAGGACTGTTGGGTCTCTTACATACTGCATTTAAAGACCAGTCAGAAATGCTGCTTAATGGCCTAGAGTGCTGGTTTCACCCATATTTTTATTTACTTTTGACAAAACATTAAAGCAAAGACATGAAGGTTGTAGGCTGAATTCTGCTCTTTGACTAAGGAAATGTAAATTCATTGACTGCCAACTTATTTCTCCTGATTCAAACCCTTATAATTAAGATGAAAAGAGAATCACAGAGATTTATATTCAGAAGGGAGGTGGCCTTTTTTAGTACTTATGTTCTGAGGGGGAGATTTCTGTGGTAATGGGAGACATGAGGCATTCAGCTCCCACTGACCTTCACTGAATGTTGGGTATCCAGCCATTCTTTCTGCATTTGAACCTCTCCCTTCCCCCAAGGTGATTGATGGCTATCTGGATAATGAAATTCATGCCTGCATTTCTGACTCTGCCACAGACTACTTGTATGACCTTCATCAAGTCACTGCAACCCTGCAACCCATCTTTTCTGTTCTGCAAAATGGAGATGGCCTGTCTTGACATGGGCCAGCACCACCACAGGCCAGTGCTGTCAAGCAGTAATTCCTATGGATTGTCTCACAGGTTTCACTTGCTACAGCCGCTGCATGTGCCCAGGCATGGGTGGATGTCCTGGCTGGCTGCCCCTCTCTCTATTGCTATTAGTGCTATTAGGCTTGATTGTTTCCAGGATTGTGGAATTGCTCCAAGTCTTCCATTTTATGAAATCCTGCAAACTGAAATAGTTTAACTACTACTAATACTATTATTACTATTATTAAAATTATGATTATGATTATAGTATACAGTACTCCAGGACATGAATGTTTAACTTAGAGGATGTGCATTTACAGCTGATATATTTACAACCCTCCTTAAAAAGGCTAAAAGAGGCTCCAACACTGTGGTGAACCTCCCTCAAAGAGTTAATTTTTCAGGCAATTTGGTTTTTTATTTATTTTTGCCAGGCAGGATGTTTTCTCTCCCGTCTTCTTATTTCCTCCTCCATCTCCCCCCGCTTCTCTTTCCTCCAACCCTGATTCATATGGAGCTGAGAAAAGAGACAACTGGGAAGGATTTTAGCAGAGAGGTAGGATATGTATCTGAAAGTAATTTGAATAGTTTGTGAACCATGGTGTCCATTGGTTTGTAACACCTGGCTGTGTCAGCTGTGTCAAGTTGTGTCATGTTGTGGAGCTCAGTTTGACTGATGCAGCTGGATGGGACCAGGCTCAAGCTGACATTGCAACAACCCAGGAAAACTGAAAAGACAATTTCCTGCGAGTGCGCCTGAAAAACCAGGAACTCTTTGCATATCCAAACCAGCAAAGATTCATGGCTTTTCCTGAGCTAAATGTGCACCAGCAACATGATGGCAGTCTCTGTGCATTCAGAGCTGGGTACAGGGGGCACATTCGTGTGATGCAGAACTGTGTTTTACCCCCTGCTCAGCACCCTACAGCTTCCTGAGCAGATCCTGGGGGTGGGAATGACAACCTTGCCCTGAGACAACAAGGTTGCATTCAAAGCAGCTTGCCTCTTTATGTTGTGGGGGTATTTTTCAGCATTTGGCAGCTTATTTGAGAGGGAATTAAACTTCTGTACTGAAGCAGAGAATATGCCCCAATAGGCAGCATCTAAAAAAAAGTAAATAAATGTGGGTGTCATCTGCTTCATATAGCAAACCCCATTTTCCTGAGAAGCTATGTTTCTAATAGAAAGGAATTCTCAATACCTTTTATTTACACTTGGGTAACATCCAGTAACCCCATCATGGCATGAAAGGTTTAAACCTGATTTGAAGCCACAGTTGTAGGAGTCAGGGTGTTTCTCTCTATAGGAAGTGATGTGTTTACTGGTCTAAGATTCTGTAGAGTTTGCTGGAGAGACTACTGGTTGTCAAAGAGCAGGCAGATTGCACTAAACATGTAATTTCCTATTTTGCTATAATGTAAGGGGTGTTGAAAGAGAGACGAGAAAAATTTTGACAAAGCCCCTCTGCATAGCAATGTCTCTATTTCCCCATCTGCAAAATGCCAAACGAATAGTATCACCAGGATAAGAAGGAAAATTATCAAGTTCAGTCTGTTTGCCAGCAAGCCTGCCTCCACTAGTTTCAGTGAAATTATCCCTCTCTACAGCAAAGAAGTATGTAATTCAAACATACCCCAAAAGCGAGCTCAGAAATGAGAAGCAGTAAATACCTCATAATAGAAACCTGCCATATATTTCTGCAAAACAGGCTGCAGACTGGGCTGTCATTCATTTCCTCTTTAGATATACAACATACCTGGAAATGCACAAAAAAAAGAGGGAGGCTTAGAGCACACTTCAGCTATTTATAGCTGCCTTTAAATCTCTGGTCATTAGAGCATTGAGGGAAATGGAAGGAACGATGGTAAAATATTTTTGCAATGCAAATTTATATGTTAAGTATTCTTTTTCCACAAGCAAAATAAAATTATTTCCTCTTCCTATTACCATTAATGATAATTTTAATTGCATGATCCTAGCAGAAATGCACCTCTTCACAAAATAAGACCCACCAGAGTGAAGTAACTCATCCAAAATCAGTAGACCTACAGTTGTTAATATTCTATAATTTGATATATATATATGATATAAGTATTTGAGATATATACACCATTAGAGCTATACTCCTTTAAAAAGGAAAGAGTGTTTTCATTTTTTAATACCTTTTGCCCATGCAGAGCCTCCAAGGATAAAGATTTTAGCATCTGTAGGTAAATCTGATTCCATTATCATGTGCCCTTCAGTTCTGAGTCAATCTCCCTGATAATCTCTCTAAAGCTGCCAGTTCCTGTTTGTGAGGTAAAGCAATGATGAGAGCATTCAGCCAGGCTGTGGATGGAAGCACAACGTAAAGAAACATGAAGAAGATGTTTTCTCTTGCCAGGATCTCTCTCTGATTGAGCAAATTGGTTAAGCATGTGCTTAATTTCAAATACATCAGATATCCTTTTGCACTTAACTATGCACCAGCTTAAAGCTAAGCATGTTTTCAAGTGTCTCTCTGAAAGGTACATGAAAGGGGAGGGGCAGCATGGATGTCTGGTTGAGACAGACATTCCTAATAAGCCTTTAGATCTCAACTAGCACTGGAAACTTTTTCCTTCCTGTGAAGCTTAAGGATTTATGTGAAGATTTTTTTCCCCCTTAGTAATTAATTCGGACCCCAACAGCGTGAAGATGGAAAGAAAAGGACCCTATTAAGACTTGATATTAAGTTAATAGCAGGTGACAGTGACTTCATCAAAAGCCCTATGCAAAACATCAAGTAGATGGAAATTTCAGTTCTGGTACATTACTCAGCTGAGTATCATCAGACCTGCTTATCAGGGTCACAAAGATTATTTGTACATTATAAAAAAGGATCTGTCCATCAAAGTCAGTTAAAAAAAAAGAAAAAAAAGAAAAAGAAGGAAATGCTTGTTTCCATTTTAGATTCATGCAATCAGACCCAACTAGGAGATGATCAAACCAAACCAGGGGATGTTTTCCTAATCTCACTAATGAAAGTAACCTTCCTTTCAGGGTTCACGTCCATTAAAGGATTCCTCTTGGGTAGGGTTCAGATAGTGAACACTGAGCATCTTGCCTGCTTATGTATGCTTGCAGTAAAGGAAAACTGAGCAGCTGGGAAAAACCATTGCCAACTATCCTAAGAATAAATACAAAGGGCTCAAGCAGATATCAAAAACAGAAAGGAAATTTGTCTTTGACAAATTTAATCTTTGCAAGTGACTGGTAAAGGTAATGACTTAGAATTAAACACTCTGGTTGCTTTTCATTTCCCATAAGTAAAGAGGACTCCTTAATGTTGTTAGTCATAACTGACAATACTTCAGGGATTGCATTTGATAATTTCAAGCTTTTTTCCAAACACAGCTGATCTTCAGTGAGTCCTCATGGCTTCAGTATGATCTGCTTCTGCCCTTTCTGTTCCCTGGGGGTGGACACATAGACTCAGCTCAGCACTCCTCTCTCCTCCCTGCCTCTTCAGTTTGACACAAATATGCTACAAACACAGGCTGAGGGAGCAGGGCCTGCCCAGTGTGGAGAAGGGAAAGATCCAGAGGGATCTCACTGCTCCCCATCTTAGAGGGAGCTGATAAAAAGAGGGAGAGTGACTTCTTACACAGAAGTATTAGGACAATGTGGCATAGTTTTAAACTTAAAGATGATATATGTGAATCAGATATGTGGAAAAAAAATTGTCTGTCAGGATACTGAGACCCTGGCAGAGGTTGCCTGGAGAAGTTGTGACTGCCCAATCCCTGGAAGTGTCCAATACCAAGTTGGATAGAGAGCTACCCAGCCTGGTCCAGTGGAAGGTGCTCTTTCCTAGGCAGGGAGATGGAGCGAGATCATCTTTAAAGTCCTTTCCAACCCAGGACGTTCTATGATTCTATGATATATCAAAGCATTTTTCTGTGTAGACACATGCATGCATCTCAGAAATTTTGTATGGAGTGTACCGAACAAGAAGTGTACCCAACTTTAGGAAAGTTTTTCACCTTAAGGTACCAAATTAGTCAAACATCATATTTTGGAAAATTTGGTCTTTCGCTATTTTTTGTTTTCTTTTTTTTCCTGTGCAACTCATTTGCTTCCTATAGAATCTGTAGCAATTTTCTTTTTGTTTTTTTCTTTTTTTTTTTAGATTTTCTGATTTCAGAAACTTTAAGCATTTTTTTCGATCATTAATTATTGGGGAAAAATGGGTCTCACTTGCGGTTATATGCCCCTTCACAAGATCCAGTTCTTACCTGGAGTCCTGGACATTCCTATGTTAGTACTCTGTCTTGCTAGCTGTCACTTAAGATAGCTTCACATATCATACCTGCTTTCAATTATTGCAAATTGACTATTGTTGAAAGGCTCTGGGCTCCATGGACTTCTGATATCAGCTAAGGCTGTTCCTGTGTTTAGCCCTCTCTATGTGCCATATTGCAAAGTAAAGTTGAGAAAATGTTTCAGGGCTCTTTTAAATACAGTGTATCTTTATCTCTATCTTGCTTCTGCCCTTCTGTGTCACACAAAAGCCAATAGGACAGTTCTGATTAATACAGTAATTGTGTGGTTATTAAAAACAGTAATCATCCAGGAATTATCCAGTGCTGTAAAAATCCCATAGACAGAAAATATATGAACATTTTTAAATTGAGCATTACAATTCTCTGCATATGCAAGAAGCAAAATGACACATAAAAAATTTTTAAGATCCCAAGGAAGTGCTCTGAACATGTTAAGAGAAAATAGTCTCCTCAATCAGGGTGGAAGTTAGCACTGTGGAAGGAGACAGATCCTGATTCGTCCTTTTGAAAGATGTTAGTGTCTAAACAGTAGCTATTAATGAGGAGCAGCAATTTATAGCACATGTGTTGGATAGACTTGCACAAAATTGGGGCCATCTGAGGAGTTTATTCATCCTTGCACAGCTCCTTCATTTCCAATTTCTGAGGCTGTTTTAATTTGTTATCAAAGTAATCGCTCGCTCCAGCTGGAGTCAGCAGTGTGTTTTGCTGTCTATGGGCCTGGCAGACTGTTCACTTTGAATAGCATTCTGTAAAGATCACCTGTTCTGCATCTGTGATGGTTTTCCAGGTGCCAGGAGGTACTGTTTTCAGATGAGAAGCAGCAAAAGGAATATGCAGACAATGTGGTTCTGCAGCTTTTCAGATCTGCATGGGTTTCATCAGCCATGAGCAACAGACAAAGGGAAAAAGGAAACAACCATGGCAAGTTAAGAAACACAACAATGCAGAAAAAATAATCTGGTTACTCCTGAACAACAAGGTGATGTTAACTCAGCCATTTCTTAGATAGCCTGGGTTTTGAAAGGATTAACATGATCTCTATTGCCATGTATTTAAATATGTATGAATTTCGCACACTACTGCATAATTATAGATATTTACATGCATGAAATACCTGTGCAAAATAACCTGTTTTCTAGTTAGTTTTGAATTTAATTTAGGTCTAGCACAACTCCAATTATAGATCATTGGAGTGAGAGTCTACAAATAGCTTCAAAATAGAGAAAAAGGATATAATGCACAGTCTTGCAGAGCTAGACGCCAAAAGCTATGCCATGGAGGACCCCAGACTACAAATTGTCATCTCCTTCCATCTGAGGCAGAGAATGACTCCCACTTCTTAAGGGAGGAGAGATGTCACTCCCTGTCCAAAGCAGGGAGCTTACTGGCAGTGACCTGAACACCATTTAGGAGGGGGAGAAGCTCTTAAAATACAGTTTATCTGCATTTGGGCTCTGTGATGGCCCAAAGGAGGGCCTGCAGAAGTCCTGCTCTGATGCAGGAGCCAGGTGAAGGATGTGAAGCCAAGATTCAGAACCGCTGTGCTGGCCTAGGAGCTGCAACAGAGGGTTTAGCTGTGAGAAAAAGGAGTCTGAGGCAGATGTTTTGGGAAATTGCATCAGGAGGTCTGAGCCAGGAGTCCAAACCAGCTCTGGGTAGCCCACATAGCAGGTATAGAAGTTAAATGTTTTTTTCAGTTTGTTGAGTGTACACCTGTCTCTGAAAACACAGATATGTCTTGGATTTTTGGGTAACAGCAAGGCAAATTACTCAGGGTCCTAGACTCATAGAATTATAGATTCTTTTGGGTTGGAAAAGACCTCTAAGATCATCAAATTCAACATTTAACCCAGTACTGCCAAGCCCACCAGTACATCGTGACCCCAAGTGTCACGTCCACACAGTTTTTGAGTATTTTCAGGTGACTCCATGTGTCTGTGGGGCTGAGAACAGCTCAGCTTCTGTGTCAAAGGTGCTGGAACTGACTTGGCACGTGAACCCTGTAACTGCACAGTCACCATCCTTCAGTCCCTTTGGTACAGCTATCTGATAAGAAGCATATCTGAAAATATTTTTGGAGAATTTGAGAAATCCTGTCCTGTCCTATCCTGTGCTACCATTCTTCAGCCCCAGAGTTAAATGCAGGAGTTTATTCATGAACGACCTTGTGACATCAGCTTTGCATTCATTCTTAAAATTTAAGAAATATCAATTAACCCAACAAAATTCTAGGCCTCTTAGTGGTTTAGTTTTGTGCAGTCCAACAAGACAGGATCTCTACAGGAGATAAAAGCTGTACAGGGCCTGTGACCTTGCTTCTGAGATGCCTTTGTACCTAATGAGCTAATGAAGAAGACTTCTCAACCCTGAGCCATTAAAACCTGAAAGTGTGGAGAAACAAATCTGGGTATGTTCCTGATGGCAGAATGTCAGTTTTTCACAGTTGACCTGATAAGATCAGCCAGAAATTGACCATAGCATCTAGTCTTCCAGATGGTATTGGGTCCCACTACATTATTTTGCTGGCAGCCACATCTGTATCATACAAAAAGGGAAGATTTTTCAAAACCTGTTTCTCAGGAGGGAGAAAGGTAAGAAACTGCTTTTGGACATCTGAGTTTAAAATGCCATGTAATAAACACAGTTCCAGGGCTGGCCTTGTTGGTTAGTCTGTTTTCAGCTTTCAGGCACTACTCTGACTAGGGTACCTAAAAAACAGGGCAGTAGAGAGCTAGAAGCAAAATGGAGCAAGTGGCATACTTACAGTTAAATGAGTCAGTCATGCCCATGGTGCTGGCAATTTATACCAGTTTTGTCTTTGAACTAATCGCTCACTGATTATTTCTTTTCTGAAACACACAAGTCAAGAATTATGCCTATTTTGAAAGCTGCATCTCACAGAACAGGTTGTTTCAGAAACCAGTCAGACGAAATACACGCTGGCAGATCCACAAGGTTTTACTAAGCATAAAAAACCCCCAAAACGCTGTGTAGTATGTCATTTGAAGAAATCAATCTACTTGAAGAAATCAAGTAGAGTGAGAGTGAGGATACTGAGAATGCTATAATACTTTTATCTGTGATGAAGGTAATGACCATGTACTGCTTTGTGATAAGTAGAAGGCATGTGAAAAGTAGAAGAGAAAGATAAGTCTCAAATGGAAAAGCCACGAGTGAGTTTTCAGGTGTGTCCACACACCTGAAGATAAAGGTCAGAAGAGAGAACAGCTATCAGCTGGTACACACCATGAGCATTGTTTTTCTGTGTAAAGGCCTGCTGTATCAACTCCCAGACACCTCCTTAAGGGATAATTTCTTCTGTTTCTTTCTTCAACCTATCAGTTAAGTTGACATCATATTTTTTTTTTTTCAAGGGCAGAGCTGCACAATCAGCATGATGGTCTGTTCAGAGTTCTCTTAACTTTCTCATTGCTCATTCTGTGTGTCTTTCAGCAGAGCTTCCTTTTCCACTATTGCCTCTGTGACTGCAGCAGAGGGATCTGTCCTACACCCTCTCCTCCTTTCCTTCTATAACCTTCTCTGGAAAACAGAAATTGAAGTCTTCCCTGCACTGAGAGATCACAACCCTTCCTGCCCCTCGCATCACTAGACCCAGCCCAGATTAGAGCATTTGGGGCAGAGGTAAAATTGATAAATAATAGCAAAATAATTTGCAATACTAAGAATATTGTCCTCCTACTTTGACATGGGGATCCAATATTTCCAAAATATTCTTGAATTCTTTAGCATTACCAAAATTTAATTTTGCCCCAAAGTCTCCCTTCAGCTTCCCACTATTGCCTGACTATTGCCTGACATAAAGTACATAGAAATAGGGCTGCTCTCTTCCTTTCCACAAAAAGATTAAAGATGAGGAAACAGAGGAAATACAAACAAACAAACAGACATACAAACAAACAAAAACAAACACCCAAAAAACAAAAAACAAACACCCCCCAAAATTAATGAAGATATTTTGGGTTATTTTTTATTTTTCAGTCAAAATAAATTTTGCCATTTTGAAATTGCCTTACTATTGTAATTCATATAGCATTCATTTTAGAAGCATTAAAATTCTTCAATTTAATAAGACAAAATGCTTCACTTCAAGAATAGCAAAACCTGGTACATGATATAAGATATATTACATGGATAATTATAATACAATTAAGGGATTCTTTAATTCTAAAGAAATAATTAAATATAGAGGAAACCATTTTTTTCAGCACCTGCCATTTGAGAATGTTGCAATTTTAACATCTTCGCAGAACACTCTGATTCAAATGCAACTGTATTTTTCTGATAAGAAATAATTCTGTTGAAAATGTCTTGCCCAGCTTCTGTCTGCAGTATAAAATCTCTGAGATAATCCATACACTTGCTGGCAACTATATCTGAAGTAGGAAGAAATGACCAGGCATTGAGGCTGAAGTGCTGCTACCGCCAGAAATAATTTTTCCAGGTTAAATTTGAGACACATTGAGAGGATAGCATGGCAGAACCTGGCAGTATTTTCATCCATACTGTGTGAGTTCTGTAGTTTGATAGAAGACTTCAATTTCCAAGGCTGTCATTTCAGCACCATTCATGAGTATCAGATTCATTAAAGTATTTTAACAGGTACCACAAGTGTCTCTGAACACAATCCAGTGAAGAGCAGAAAGACATGCTTTGGTGAATTTGGCCAGGCATCATGATATGTTGGTGGCATATTTAGTCAGAAGCAGAAAATCAACTCCATTCCCCTTGAAGTAAACACACACCACGTACACTGCTGATTGAAGAAAATTAAAGTCCTAATAGTGCCTGCAGGGTGGGTTTGTGAACTTGTAACCTTGTTGTTTATTTATCCATCTCATACGACTCTCAATTTCTATCTGCTCTTATTTTCAGGGAGTTTTACTCATCTTCCTCCTTCGTGCTACTCTTGCTGGGAGGCATCATTTTCCCCGCTCTTAATGTGTTTATTCTCTAGTTTGGTTAGAAATTGTTTCTCCATTTTTCTACATGGTGTTGAGTACTTTTTTAGCATGCAAAATTAATTGAATTTAGGAAGAATTTTTTTTTTCTTTTTACCCTGACCTGAACTTCAGCCTTAAAGAGGAATGAAGCACAACTAATCTCTTTCCCACCTTTTCCCTCTCCTTGGAAAACTGAAAATTTAGAGTTAAAATTGTCCCATCAAAGTTTGACCAAGAAAGAATAATTTTGTTGGTTCTACCACAAGAATGAGCTTTTACCACTACTTCAAACTCACAAAACCCAAAGATTATGGTATGATTCTAAGACAGTTTGCATTAATAAGATCCCTTGGTTGATGTTGTGGGCAAAAATTATTACAGTAAGACAGAGTGTCACACTGGTCATAGTTACAAGGCTTCATGTAAAGTTGGAATTAATTTTTCATTGAAATCAGTTGTTCAGTCTCATTGCAACATGGACAAGCAGACCCCTAACTATATACTCAGAAGAAAAATCATTGCTCATGCTTTCTGAATACATCCCCTCTGACTGCAGGGTGACATTAACAGCGGATGTGTGAACATATTTCAAGTGAGATTCAGATCTAGACAAGTATCAGAGCTCTGCTACCTTCCTTTGTTCCACAAAATAATAGTAATAGGAATCAAGTGGCAGAAAAGCCATTTTCAGAGGGTTTTTTTCCTATCTCTGGTTCATATTATTTCAGTTAATGGAAGGAAAAAGGAGATGTTTGGGAAAAGTGTTGAATCCTCCCTAAAGGTAACCTGGGAACCAGGGTATGAGGACAGAGGACAGGAGTGTCTCATCTCCTGTGCTGAGGGGCTGCAAGGACTCACCACAAAAGTGTAAAATGCTCCCCAACTCTCTGAAGCACAGATTGCTGGAGGAAGCTTCCAGGACTGATAATGAAGAATTGTTCTTTTTAATGGTATTGGCTCAAATCGAAGGCTGTGATGCCAGCACTGTTGAATTGCTCGTGCCAGCACTGGAGTGAAGTGCTTTAGCCTGAGTTCCCCAGAAAGGGGTTAAACAGTGAGCACAGAAGGATCTTTTTGAGACTAAATACAATATTTCATCAATGGCTAAGAGCAGAAGTAGGGAGAGAAAACCTCAGTTCCTTTTCAATTTTGTGATAAAACTAATTTTATTCTTACACCTGGTAGTTCTCCCCCCTACCAGGTCTTCACTCCCTAAGCAGGGAGCTAGCAGTGCTCATAAATGCCTCTTAAAATAAAAATTTCTGTTCCATTAAACATATGAAAAATATGCTGCATTGAATACAGTTGGTTTGGGAAATCTGTTTTTATCCATTCTAACCAATCATCCATATGAACTGCAGCTGCCACAAGTGGCATGGAATATATTTTCTAATGTAAAGTTTAGGAACAGTGATTTTCTTCCAGAAAAGGCAGGCTGGAGATGTCCAGTATGCTGCTTATAGGTCATTGGCAGATACAAGGCAAACTCAGAGTCTGGGAAATGGATTTTGGTTGCCACAACTGTAGGATCTGGCCAATCTTTTAGAGAGGTTTGCAAAGAATAACAGGAAATTTGGGGGACAGGTGGCAGAAGTCCCAGAACAGAAAGATCCTGATATCTAGGAAATACCTACCTGAGATGTCTGCAGCCATGTCTCTGTGTCGAGGATGGAAAACAGAATTTAGCTAGCCCTTAGCTGTGAGGTACAACTTTTTGAGTTATTGTAATCTGGCTTTAAACATGCTTTTCCTTATGTGATTTAACCAATACTTTTAATACTTTGGATTACTTTGAAAAAAAGAGCTCTAACGTTGGTTTTCCTTCAGACATGAAAATCATACCCAAAAGCAAAGCAGCTATAACACATCAAAGTCAGTGAAGTTTCCCCATGTTTCTTTTTCCAACAGAGTTTTGAGCATGGTTCAATATTTGCAGAGTGCTTTGAAGACAAAATGAGGGCTAGGTTTCTGTAACAGATGCATGCTCTGTGCAAATCCAATGCGAAGCTCAGGTTCCTGGTAAATTACCAACTCCACTTCTGGGCAGCATTTCTCTAATCCTTACAAACAGAGTGCAGCAGATTTGCTGTGTTTTGTCAGAACAGCAAGGATCAACAGAGACCTAGCTACAGTGCATGTTTCTCAAACACTGAGGCTGAACGATCACAATGAAGGTTGTCATTTAATATTTTTAAATAATAATGAAATAAGAATGTCAGTGCAATCTTATCCCAGAGACGACATTGAAAATTCTTTCACAATGGACATCCATCTTGAGAAAATATTTCCATTCCAATGGAAATTTCAATGACAATTTTTCCAATATAGAGGTTTTCTTGAGTTGCTGAAGACCTCTTCTGTCCCATTGACAGGAAAGAAATGAAAAAACTCAAGGAGTTCAAACATCATCCAGAATCACCAAGGTCCACTCAGATTAGAAGGGAAACAGAGTCATCATTCAGTCTCCCTGCTTCCCAAGTAAAAACTAATAATTCCAAATATGCATATCTTTCAAATTCAGATTAAAAGTTTTCAATTTCATGCCTGATTGTCATCCCAAGGAAGACAAGGTCTAAGCCATGAGTGCTTTCTCAGCACTTTGATGCTCTCCACTGTCATCTGAGTAACTAAAATGACTCTTTCCTTGGTCATTTGCTTTTGTGACAGGTATATATGCAAATATGGGTAGAAATGGGACTTGTCTTATTTTAGTCATCAGTGCCACAAACAGAATCCTCTTCCCAAAAGACCATTTTTATGATTGCAAACTTAATTTCTTATTTGTGAGCAAAAAAGTGTTTATGTTATTTGAGGTAGGTACAGCTGACATACTGCTGTATCTGTCGTCACATGCTTTTTCATGCAAAGTTGGTGGGGAAAGAATCAAATGAAGGTGGCCACAAACAGCTTCAAAAAGAGTTGGATATATAAGCATCTAATCTTTAGAAATACTTATTATGGTGTATTATGAATGTTAATTTTTTTAAGGTTTCAAAAAAGTTATTGGAAAAGGGTTTTTTTTGCCAGTAAGTGTTGCAAATATCTTGTCAGAATTCAAGGAGCATCTGGTTGACTCTCTAGCCATAGGAATTAATTTTAGGTAGCCCTGTGAAGAGCAGGGAGTTGGACTTGATAATGCTTATGGGTCCTTTCCAGCTTGAGATATTCTATTCTATGATTCTATGTGTAGATTTAACAGGAAACTGCAGGAGGTGAGGGAGATACCCTGAGAAAGTGTCACTATGTGTTATCTGTATTTCTTTATGTTTTCCTGGGCATCCTCAGCTATCCCACATCACCCCATTATCCTATCTCATGAATCACTGTCTTCTGACACTGAGCCAGGTGGATCCTTGGTCTGCGCCAGAACAACCAGGTCTTATCTTTTTTGTCATCTGAAAGTGCATGTATGGAAAGTATGTGCTAGTTTCTTATTCAGGGAAAAGCTCAGACTGGAGGCTCCAGAGGAGTTTTAGAGTAAATAAAAAGTACGGCACAATTAATTAACTTATTTTTGTACCATTAAACTCCTAGCCATTTCTACTGCTGTCTTCTCCAGGCTTGGAGGGATGAGTCGGTCTTTGCATCAAGCTTCTCACAGTGGGGTCTGGAGCAGCACCAACAGCTGGATTTTTCTTTTTTTTTTTAATATGCATGTTAATGAATGCCTCCTTAATTCTTACACAAAATAATTACTTCAAGCTCTTTGAATAGTTGCACAGAAGTCCAACCATCTCTGGAACTTTTTTTTCAGAGCCTGGCTTCCCTTTCTCTCTCCCTGCAGAGACACCCACTTTTCTCCTTGGTGCAGGAAAGGCAGGAAATTTATGGTTTCAGCAGCAGCAGATTACAACATCACCTGCACCTGCTCTGTACCCTTGGCTGGCGTCTTGGAAGGGAGAAGCCAAGGCCATTGCTTCCCCACCTGCTCAGGGGAGAAGGGGAATAGTAGAGTTAATATCTCCTCACTCCCAATAGCTCCTAACGTTGATTCAGAGCCTGGGTCATGCAAGGGTAGGGATGATAGTTCCTTCTCAATATGAGTCTGGGCAGGGATATGGTGTAATCAAAGACCAGCTTGCTGAAAGAAGCCAGCTAGTCCTGTTTTAAAAGGATAATAATTCAGTTATTAGGGATTTAGTTACACCCTTTCTGGGGAAAAAACAAAAGCAAAACTGAAAAACCTACAGCACTGGCTAATGTCTATATCACTGGAATTTTTAGGGAAGTCGAGAAACATTGACTTGAACTAAAAATGGCAGCCATCCAGTAGGCAGTCTTGGACCATCCTTTACAATTTCTCACTCTAAATAGAGAAAAGCTGATAACTTTCTACAGAAAATCCAGCTTTTTCTCTTCTATGCTAGAGGATTTTCTTCTCACAATATCTTGTCAAACATGTTTCTGAAAAAAGGGCTGAAGTTTTCTGCTATCCATTCAATCACTGAGCTTTATGAAATAGGAGAATCACAGGAAGGGAAGATGGGAGAGATCTGTTGGGTTATTTTGTGCATCCCTTTGCCAAGAGAGGATTGCTCCCTAGAGTATATTCCGGAGTGCTTTGTCTAGTCCAGTTTTAAATGACTCAAGAAACTGAGCTTTCACCACTTCCCTTGGGAGACTATCCTGCAGTCTAATAGTCCTCACTGCTAGGAAAAGCTTTTTTCCCCAACTGTCAGCCTTTTCTTTCCTTAAATTCATCCCATTTCTCCTAGTTATAGTCTCTTTAAGTAGCTTTTCATGATTTAAGTTTAAATTCTTTCAATGGTAGACCATGGAACCCATGTTCCTTCCCTGTTTAGCTATGTTAAAAGTAGCTTAAAGCCAGAAAGACAATTGTGGTGATGGCAAAGAGCTAGCTTCTAATCTTCACACACTAAAGAATCTTCACACTGTGCATGGTGTGACTTTCAGCTATTTCCCTAGACCATAATTTTATTCCAACTCAAGTTAGCAAATTTGTTCTCATTGATATTAACTCTTGCAGTATGGTTCCAACATGAAGACAAGGCACTAAATGCAAATACACTAAATATAAAGTGTTCCTAGCAGAGATCTATCTGGGTTCTCAGCTTCCTTGTCTGGAAAATAACCCCAAACCCAAACAGAAAACCCAAGCATCAATTTTATCTACCTTTTCTCCATTTTATTATTAGAATTTTACTTTTCAGAAAGAGCTTGCAAAAATAATTGCATTCAATATGTTATAAAAGTCTATAAATGCTTTTTTAAGAACATCAGAATTCACTGAGATCCTGAAAGAGACACTCATGTGGAAGGAGAAAGTATTATCCTTATTAACCTTTCCTCGTGAGGAAAGCTGGTGAAGAAAGAAGCCATGCAGGGAAAACTATTTTAAATATGCCTTAGAGTAGAATTCACGCACCATGTAATTCCCTTTTAAGCTCAATATTGCTGGCCCTATGCACAGGGGTGAATATTGCCCCAAGGCCTTGGCAATCAGGTGATGTCACACTGGTTTAACCAGTCAGTTCTAAACCAGATGCATGGAAGCCTACACAAAGTCTTATGTCGATTTACATGGACTTAACAGTCTCAAGTCACTTTAAACTGACTTAAAGCACCCCTTTAAACAGAAAAAAGAATGTCATGAAGTGTTTTGTACCACTTTTAATCTAAGCCTTAAATTACATGGTATGATTTGCCCCTATAGATGCTGTTTTAGTTGGTAATTCCATAAATAAGAATTATTTCCTATTTAATCTCACCTGAAAGCAAATTTCATATTTGGCTTAATTGAAAAGAAAATTTATTACAGATTGCATAACCAGAATCTTCACCCTCATCATCCTGAGCCTCCTTTTATAGCTTTTTTTTTTCATTTTTCAAAAAAATGAGTAATCCATCCCATTTCAGGTTTACAGGAAGCTCTTGACTCTCATTTTGGTTACCCTGCATATATCCAAAGTCTCTTCACAGGCTTCAATCGCAAATATAGAAACCAAAACACATTCCTAGATCATTTATTCTGTAAATGAAACTACAGTTTTTTCCAGTTTTCTTTCAGTTTCATTTTCCGTGGAGTAGTCAAGGATTTATTCAAAATCATGTAATCTCTAAAATAATCATTATTCCCTATATTATGGCTAGTATTATATCCCATGCACTTTCACTTACAGGCATGTCTGTCAAAGGGACCATTTTTCAGCCTCACAGTTCCCATGGCTCTGTCACTTTCTTACTTACAGAGGCCCAAAATGGAAACTATTTTTCTTTTCATTATGAGCTGTCAGTTTTTCATCTTGGCACTGTGATGATAGACTTCCATTCATCTTCTATATTACCTTTCCTGAAGCCTCTGACACAGACTGACACAATGCAAAATGCAAGAGATGTCGGAGCATACATTGGCAATTTCTGGGAAAGGCACTTGCTTGTCTTGGTTTGTTGTTTTAAATATATATTGAAAATGCCAAAAAATGCTACACGGTGCATCGGAAATGTTAGTGGGGGATTCTCTTTTTATAATGATCATTACAAAGCAACACTCTCACAACCTGAGCAAGAGCAGTTGGATTCAGTGTGGGATGCTGTTGACTTCACCTTCTCTAAGGGCAACAGGGAAAAAGTTTGCTGCAAATCAATGTTGGTGTAAGGAGATAAAAGCAAGCCCTCATGGAGTGCTGCACATTGCAACAAACAAGCCACTGCCACATGGTGAGTCCAGTAGAAAGGCTGGGAAATGCTTGCTTAAACTGTTGTGAAGTGACTGAATCATTTTAAGAAAAGGGAATGATTTCAATCAACCTTAGAGCAGAAAAATCAGCCACCCATTCACATTCAGTGAGACTACATGAAGCTGTAGGACAAATTTCCTGGCTGCATTTGTCACTGTTTTTTCTGCACAGCTGGTGTAGAAGGCAGCAGAGGGACCCATACTGGTGATGCTGTAAGGTACACATTCTGTACTGTTTGTGCATGGCAGCCTTGAAATCCATTCAAATGGAATGGAATCCAAACAGTTCTTACTGTCACATCCTTAAGTAAAACTAATGTATGAGATCCTGCAGTCTTGTGGATTGAAAAATCATTTTGTTAGGCATCAGGATAAGTTTTCTGTAGTTTCTGGGCATATATTAGCTATTTACAAAAGCCATCCAAGGCAGAATTGAAGGCCAACCACCATTACCTGCTTACCACTGTGAAGTAGGATCAAAGTATCAAGTTAGGTTCAAAACACACGACCTATTCCACTAAACAAAGAATCATTAAGAATTATCTTGGTAGGGATCTTGTAGAACCTTTGTGATCTGTAGACCTCTGTGTGATCTTTAAGCAGTCCACACAAGTCAAGAAAGGCCATCTCTACCACAGGAAAAAAACCCCACCTGCTAGTAGTGATCTTTGGAGCCAATCCTCTCCTAGAGAGCATCATCTACCTCATAACACAATTTGTGGTTTTCTGGTTGTGTGTTGGAGCATCACAGTTCACTCCCTCAGAGATGAAACCAAGTGGTAACCTGGGAGAAGCAACGTTCTGAGACCAGGTCTCTTGGCAATGCAGTCCAGCCTGTGTTGGTTTGACCTTTCTGCCCAATACAGTTCTCCTTTGTATCCACACACAGTGCCATATATTTTCCTGCTACCCTCTACGGAGCATAACACATGGTCTCCATTTCATACTTTAAAAAGACACAGCTATAAGGGACTGCAGCAGCATTTTAGATACATTAAATGTGAAATAAACCAGAAACATAACAAACAGGGATTATCTTACAGCTATGTAGGAGGATAGATAGGGCCCAGAGATGACCTACAGAAAGTGTAAACATGGCATTTACTGTGGAGGGAGAGATGTCTTTGCTTGGTGTAGAAATAAATTACCCTGAAGCACTTGAACTGGAAGCCAGAGACTACCTTGAGATGCAGAACTTCTGCAGAGTAGATGAAATTTATGAAAAGCCACAGATGGCTGGTTGAAGAATGGACTAAGAATTTTGTAGGGTCCACAACTTTACTAAAGAATCAACAGCAGTGCTCCAGCATACACCCTATTCAGAAATTTAATCAAACTGAAACTTAAGCCCATTTTTTTTTAGTGCATTGATATGGACAACAAAGATTGCCTTTACTCTTTGCAACAGCTTTTCTTGTACTTGGAGACTGGTTACCATGTTCCTCTCAAAAATCTCTCTTTTGAAAGTCTAACAGCTCCAGGTATTCTGTTTCTTCTTCATAGGCTGTGTTTTCTAGCTCCCTAATTCTTCTTTTTGCTATTCCTTGGACTCAGTCTAGTTATCTTACAGTTTTCTTGAACATTATATTGCATCACTGGATATAATGACAAAAAATAGAGAACAGTGATTTTATATATCTTTGAAAGCAGGTTGTTGTCTCATGGTCTTGCTTTTGCATGAATGCATGGGTGTATGATTCTGTTCACACTTAGCAGTTTTAAGGTCTTGTAAAGGCTAAGAACATTTTTGTGTGAAAAGTTTTTTGTGTCCCTTCAAGGACAGAAATCTTAAATTTGTATTTGCTGAGTGTTCTGGTTAATTGGGAGGGTTTGATGAATTGGCAAACAGTTATGTATAGAAGTTCCTGCCTCTCCAAAGACTGTCCCAAGGCTAGCAGACTGACACATTATCTTACCTGTTATATTTCATAATTTATATTTCTTTCTTGAGAGTTACTACTGTTGATTGTTCTGTATTAATTGCCAAATAAAAAACTTACATTTTATACAGAATGGAATTACAGACAGATAACTGCACCTAGAAAGCAAAAACTAGAAAATGGGGGTTTATAGATAGCAAAGAATAGCAGCTTCAACTGGAAATTTAATTGAATATTCTACACATGAATGAAAAAATGTAAGGTACCTCTCATAAAGAACTAAAGAAATTTGAAGACTTTTTTGATCTTGGAAAAAAATTTAACTTTTGAAAGAACTTAGTTTCACAGAAGACTTTGGAGAGAAACTTTGGATCCCTTGGAACACAGCTGAGGAAAAAATTCATGAGTGGCTGGAATAATTTCAGAGAGTTCAATGAGTCTCCAATGGGAGATCAGATTACTGCAGAAATCAAAGACTGAAAAGTGAGACAAGAGTCCTATAGCATTCTGACCTAAACTTAGAAAAAACCATTAAAATTTATCAAGTAAAAGATAATAAAAAGACAAAAAATCAAGTTTTGGCAATAAGAAAATAATATAAACAGTTGCCAATACTTGAAATACATAGAGAAAAGAGTGAGATATCTGCATAAGAGTCTGAGAAATGTGATGTGACTTTGTAAAAGCATCATGAAAGACTGCAGAGATCAAAAATCACATGAGTGAAACCTTTAGGAAGTAGTTTTTTTTATTTATAAAGAGCAAAACTGCTTTGCCTAAGTTCTCAGACAAAGACTGAAAATACCTGAAAGGAAGGCAGAGTTTTATGTTGTGCAAAGAGCTCTTGGGAATGTAGGGCTCTGAATGAAAATGAACTCGTCTTGTTTATGTGATTGTTAGGTTAATAGAACTACTGAAGTAGTGACAAAGGATTTTCTAAGAAAATTGGTCACTCTGAGTATCAACAAGTAGAATTTATATTTTCTCTGGAGAATCATATTTTCCAGAGTTATGTTAAGTGAAATAGATGTGAAAATTTACTAGTATAAGTGAAATAGATGTGAAAATTTACTAGTACTTTAGAAATAAATATCTTTGGTAATGACATGGCTTGAGTGGGAAGCACTTGAATAAGAAGGATTGAAGGATGTATCTGGGATGTGGAAAAGTAGCAAAGGAGACTTTTGGTTTGAGAATGCAAAGAAGGCAATATCAGTCTCATGTGAATATAGGGAAGATGACTGTGGTTTGAACAGGTAGCAAAACATAGCAGAAACACGCTGATGATCTAAGGGTTTCCTCCAATTCCCAGCTGTGTTTTGTGACCTATATCAAAAACTCTGATAAGGCAGAATCTACTGATTGTACTCAGTCATGGTCATTCAAAGCCACTGAGGGGTATCCCTATTAATTCCAGGCATTCTGGGTGAATCAGGTACAGATAACTCACCCTATCCTACTAGACTGTTGGCTTATGCTATTCAAAGCTATGTATTGGGCTTTGGAAGAGGTTTGTGTGAAAAAGATTTTCCTGGGTTTGCCCTTTCAAAAAAACTTGCTATTAAATAATTAAGCACAGATATGTAGAAAGACTGGATGTGGACTTTCTGAAAATATAGAACATCCTTGGAATACAGACATGAAATTCTACTTTATCTTCGCTTATATAGTTCACTTTTATTACAGTTGATTAAATTTTGATTAAATATGAATACATCTTCCTTATATTGTTGCAGTAATACATGAACTGGCAATTGTGTCCTCCTTTGACATGTACATTAAAAATCAATTAAAACATGAGAAAGAAAAGGCATTATATGCCATTACTGAACTTTATTTCTACATGGACTGAAAATTGCTAAGTTTGCTAATGATGAAACTTAAAGTCAGCCTGAATTAAAAAAATAATATAACCTGTATCTTTCCATACCATACGTCCTCAGCATTTTTTTTCTTAATTTCTGTGGTACATAGATGCAATTTCTATTATCTGTCTCATCATCTGACTGCCTTCTCCAGATACGATTTTTCATATCTAGTTGCTGAGGATTCAATATGCAGTGATTGCTTACATCACAGTTATTTAATTCAGAATGTCTGAGAAACCCAAAATTTCTGTAACCCCACTTGTTTCCAACAACTGCTGAGCTCAGTGATGTTCTCAGCAGATCTGCTGCTCTGATTATACGGGTCAAGAACCTGGATGAATCATTCTATGGCGTATTTTCATCTCTCTACATGTGTTTTCTTCTATGGGGAATTCAAAGAAAAGAGAAAGGTTGTCAAGGTATGGCTGGGATATACCCCAAGCCATAGAGGGACCACTTATGTAGCTCAGTAAGTCTTGTCTTCTATTGCCCGCTTCTCTCCTAATCTATTTTTTAATAAAATAAACAAAATAAATAATATGACTAATAAAAAACATGCAAGTAACTGATGAAAAATATGAAAGGAGGCTTTTAGAATGTCTCTTGAAGTTGACACAGTGGTTTATGACACACATATATATACACTGCAGACTAGACCTAGAAACATATTATTTTGTGTAGACCACTGATCTAATGCTGCAAGAAAAGACAAAAGCACTTTTCCCTTACTTTTAATTTTAAAGAATAAATAGTGGTTTTGCATTGAGTTATCTGTTATAGATACCCAGTATCTATAGCCCTCTTCTTTTGTTCATGCCTAGTTCAGACAAATGCTGACTTAGCTGGCACTAAAGCCATGATGTAGGCTCTGTGCACAGGTCACAGACAGCTCTGTTGTGTATGGAAGGAGCCAAGGTACTGTTTGTAGACAGAAGATGACCTTTGTGGGTCATTTATCTACATTGTTCAATATGTTCCTGCTTACAGAACTAAAGCTGCAGTTCTCCCATCTCTTGGCTGTAAAGAGAATATCTGGGGTTTTTTCTTACTTAGATTCCGTGGTTAAATGTACTGTTAAATGCAGAGAATGGTCCAAACAGATAGACACATATACACATAGACATGCATGTAAAAAATATATGTATTACATTTATTGTATGCTTTATTTTCCTATTAATCAACTGTGGAGGAACTTTGAGAAGAACTACTTTGAATGTTAGATATTTTTTAAACTTCAGCTTGCTGGAAATTATCACCAAAGCATGTCTAAAAGCCTGTCTTGTAGCATTAGAGTAGCTTGTGATTCTGTGTTCCTAGGTTCTTTCTGGAATATGAGGAAAGTGGTTTGTGACTGAGAAGTTTAGTTTTCCTTTTTCTGGTACCAAACCTAAAAGAATTTCCTCACACTTTATCACCTACTTATTTTAGCATTTTCTTCTATTAAGCACTTCTATTACCAGAGCCTGCATCTGAACTCTAGTAATTTGACATCACCTTGGTACTCTACACAGTGCACTAGAATAATCAGAAGAAAAAAACAGAGAACACTCCTTGATAAAAGAGTTTCCATGGTCATTGCAAGCTACAAAATATTTCTAGGCTGTCCTTGTTTAACCTGCATCAGAAGAAGGCAAAGGAATATGGCAGAAGTTGACCAGGCACCACAGAAAATGGACAAGTCTCCTTTCTTATGAGTTAGAAAAGAGAACAACCGTAGGATCTGATGCCTTCCTGAAACTAGGAAATCCATCTGTTATTCCAGAACAGATGTAAACCAATATGAATTTATTTCCCTTGACCCTCATTCAGCTTTGCCCAGTGTTCAAGAATTAAGTGATACAACAGAAAATTAGACCACTTCTCCTTCTCTAAAGAAAAGACAAGTTTTGGTCTATATTGTGTCAAAACTATAAAAAATGATTTATTCTTTACTATTGACATGACGGCAAAGCAGAGCTACAGTGATGCACATTGTAATGGAAGAGCTGATTTCACCTTTGTCTATGATCACAGAATTCTGTCAAATGATACATGTGGAAGTGCACTTGTGTTCTTTTGAGACACAAAAGAAGGAGGTGGGGGAAGGAGTCCTGCAGCCAACCACAGGCCCAAGGGGTAAAGCAGGAAACCAAACACAAAGCAAGATCAAAGGATACCTTAGAAGGACCAATAGAACCTGCAATCCAAGCAGTCAAGAAATTGAAGCTGACACAAAGTCAGTTAAATAAAGTGCAGAGCTCATCTGCTGTCGGCACCAAAGGGTAGTCACTGCTGTATTTCTACTTGTAAATAAATCTGTGTGCGTAACACAGAAATAGAAAAAAAAACCACAAAGAGCATCCTGTCAGTATAAATAAAGCTCACTGCTTCACACAAGGGGCTGTTTGTATCATGGAAACTCTCAGGTCAGCTTCAGCTGATGCACCAATGCAGCATTATAAAACAGCAGAAAGAGGGCACATTAACATGGTAGGGAAGGTATAAATTCCATTGCCAGCAAAAATTACCTCCAGCAAATTTAAATAAAACTCTTCTTTATTTCTCATATTTGTCAAATATTCCTCAGGACTCCAGTCCAGTAGAACTTATCAAGAGCAGTGGAAAAAGGGAAGTTAATCAATGTTTTTATATTTTGGAACTCTTGATTAATTACATTGAAGCTCATGTCTGTGCTTTTCTCTGTGTCCAAGGTGTGAGAAAGGGAGAAATCTCTATCCTGCTGAAAACATGACATTTTGGGTTAAAGATTCCAAGTCTGACTAGGAAAGAAAGTGACAACAAATTATAAGTGACTTGGGAAATGTGGAAACACACAGCATCTAGACCTCCCTTCAAGCATTGCTTTAGTGTTAACTGCTGCTGAAAATCAAAAAAATTCTCAGTTATTAATAAACATCATCCATCCCATCCTTATTTTCCATATACTTTATATCAAAAACCCAGGCTTATGGTTCTAATGATTTTTTTCTTTTTTTTTGGTTGCTTCATTCAGTAAAGAGAAGATTCACCTCAAAGTTAATTCTTTATGCATAAAATGGTCCTAGTAAATACTGATGGTAAAGATTACAGTGCAGCCCAGGTGAGAAAATGCACATTTCTGGTTTAAGATGAAAAGAAGAACTTTGCAAACTACATATGAGACATGTTGGTTATCCCCATAAAAAGAATCTGTAGGAGTTCCTTTAGATATAGACATATATATTTAATGAAATAACTCCTATTCTTCCTCATTAGGAGCTGGCCACTGAGAATCCTTCTGTATGTCATCCTCTGGAAGTGAATGGATCCATATCTGCTAACTACAAGAAAATGTCTCAGTGGAAGCTAAGGGCTAGAATCAGGAATCATGTTAGGATGGTTTGGGTTGGATGGGAATTTAAGACATCATCCAGTTCCAAAACCCCTGCTATGGGCAGGGATACCCTCCACTAGACCAGGTTGTTCCAAGCCCCATCCAACCTGCCCTTAAACACTTCCAGGGCTGGGATCTTAGCGCTTGTGGGTCAGTAATCTAAATTTAAGTGAGGTGAAATATTCCCTTGTTAACCTGTTTCTTTGACCCAAGAGAAAGTGTCGAAATTTTAAGGAAGTTTTTCAAAAGTTTTTATCCAGCTTCATGCAATATTGAGCTCATCTTGGTCAAGACATTGAGACAAAGAGGTTGTGTACTGACTACGCAAACCAGATATACTACTCAGGTTTTCTGGAATGAAATCTATTAGTTGAAACTGGTCACAATCAAAGATTGTGATTTGTCAATGCCAAACTACCCAGTGAAGTCAGCTTTCTTTCAACAGTGCTTTTTTTGTTGTTTTTGTTTTTGTTTTGTTTTGTTTTTCTGTTTTGTTTTGTTTTTTGTGTGTGTGTGAATTTTTTTTGTTTTTTGTTTTTGTATGTGTGTGGTTTTTGTTTGTTTGTTTGTTTGTTTGCTTCTTTCCCTGCTTCAATAAAGGAAGTGAAGTGTTTTGGGAGTAAACAGACTTTGCGTGGCTGCAGACCAAAAGAGAGTATACAAAATGGGGCTTACAGGCTATTAAGATGATAATTGCTTATAGAACTGGTAAAGCATGACATCACTTCAGACTAGCTCACCTGAGAAATTCAACTTCAGAAGCCCAAAGAGTGACTGAAATAAATTAAGAGATCTGAAAGATTCAGAATTGCATCAAGCCTAGATGAGCAAGAGGAAGTGAATCAGATAAATACATTAATACACACATGGTGACAGATGAGGCAGATGACATTTTATGCTCCTTTAAACTGACTGATGAAGATGAGAAAAATTAGAAATAGCTATGGACAAATTCAAGAGCGTCTTCTAGCACACACTAAAATGGAATCTTAAGGAAAGTCTATCAAGTATAGGCATAGTAAGAAGAAAAGTGTCCCTACAAAAAAGATACTGTGATGCCTTTGAAAGGTTTAGTAGGACATATGAAGCTCTGCAAGATGAAATGAGACCCAGGAATAACACAGAAGATCTCACAGGAAGAATAAAGATAGGGAATTTTCAGCAAAGAGAATTATATTTACACTTTAACATAACTTTGCTTTTTAAAAAGAGTTTGTGAGAAGTTGTCAGAGAAAAACAATCTGTATGGGAAAGTGGTAAGATCATTCAATTAAAGTCCTTGGTCCAATCTTGAAAAGAAACACATAAAGCTGTAATATGAAAGGAAGTATGACATTATTTGTCCTAGGATCTACCAGAGGTTTAGAAATATTGCAATATTGCATAGGAAAAAAAAAATACCTTATTTGAAGGTCATTTTTATTACCATTTGGCCAGCTTTAGAAATCGGTATGGAGGCACAGAGTGTTCTAGTGACTTTTGTCAATCAGCCTGAATGTGGAATCCAGATGGCATTTCATTCATAATCAAGTTGTGGCATTTTGGCTCTATTCCTGAATTACCCAAAGTTATGACTTTCTGCTCCACATCAGCTAGGAATAAAAACATCTTCCACAAAAGGAGAGCAAATATGTAAGGATGATAAAACCTACTTTGTTCAAAATATCTGCCACACTGGAATTCCTTTCTAAGGAATGTACAAGAATTGTGCTTATATCTGTTGCTGTGTTAATTTCAGTATAGTGGCAGTTAATCCAATAGGCTTTGAATAAGTCCCTGTAATGTTTTCCTCCTGAAACATTTGGATTATTTCTAAGAAAATTCTGATATGGCTTTTCTTCAGCTTTTCCATGAACAGCTTAATGGGTTGGTTTCTGTACATTTGGAATACAGGCATTCAGGTGAATCAGTATCTCTCTGTGTCTGGAGAGGTAGATTAATAGAATTCAGTGCTGTCCACAAAGATTAAACCAGATCATGTGTAGTGACAGCAAAATAAATACCATATAACAGCAGTTGCTGCAGACGAGACATGGCCTATCTGTCTAGTCAAGCAGGAGAAAAGACACTGCAGCATCATGTCAAGGAAGCAATCTCAAGGCATCAATTTAGGGAAAAAAAAAATACCCAACAAGGAGCGGGTGCCTTTTGAAATGTTATGTCACTTTGTCTTCATTTTGCTTTTTGAACTAAGATACTTATTCTAAAAACTCACCTGTTCTGAGATGATCTCTGGAAACAACCTGCCCCACAGAGTAAACCAGTATTTTCTCTGTTCTGCAGAGCACATAACTTGTGAAAAAAAGAAAAATTATATTCATTCTATAGATTTCTGTGATTAGTACCCAAAGAATGACAGCTAATCTTCATCTGCATTTTATTATATCATGACAGCTTGATATTACTGCAATGGGACATTTCACAGGATACTGTGGGGGCACTGTTTATGCCACTGACACAGAATAATGCAGTGTTGTTAGCTGTGCAGATCATCAAATTCAGGTAATTATCACTGCCACATGCTTTCCTGAAGACAAAAATATTAAACAGCATAATTTAAAATGCTGGCATGCTTCTGAATATGTCTTTTTAAAACAGCATCTGATTTTCAGACTAATTGCATGAGAATTATGAAAGTAAGGAAGAGTTCATTTCCTGGGTAAGTTAAAAAAAAAAAGGAAAATAAATTGTGAGCAGAAGAATTTTTTTTTTGTTATTTTATTAAAATCAGCAACAAAAACAACAACAAAAAAAATAGAAGGATCACCTCTTCTTCCCAACCATATGGTGTGCAACAGCATTAGTTATGGTAAAACATTATTTATATTTAATGTCTTTTCTCTTTGACTTGATAGAGAGTCAGTAGTGAAGTTCAAAAACCATTTTAAAAGGGCAAAGTGAACTTTGTAAAAAATGGTTTGAGGTTTTAGTACTTTATTTTCTGCTCCCTCTTTGGACTGAACTTCCCTAAACTTTTGTCAACTTTGTAAATAATTTTGGAATTCATAAAACGGTATTTTTTTTTTAATTTTGTTATTAACCAGAAATAAAAAAGACACTTCCATATCCAAAATTCTGCAGAAAAGATGGGGGAAATGGTGTACTGATAACTCTTAAAACAGACATATTTTAGTGATTTAAATACTGATTTAAATGTCTAAATTCATGCATGAATGCATGAAAATCCTGAATGTAAACTTCTAAGCTTTTAGTCTGCTAATATTTCAATCCAGATTAAGGAAATTTGCTGGTCTAAATATAACTGGCGTTGCCATATGTCATGTAACATATGCATATTTCGTATTTTGTTTATCTTTTAAATTAACTTTGGAACTTATTCTAGATAAAGTGGGGGTTGCTGATTAAAATATTCTCAGGGAGGATGACAAAAGCTCCCATGTGTTTTTAATAATAATTTTTACAACTTTTATGACAAAATTTAAAATTTCTATGCTCTGTAGCTCTTCAAAGATGGTTTTTCATGTCTATATCTGTGCATGTGTATGCATATTGCTATTATGGAATCTCTCTGTGACTTTCAAAACAAAATTATTTGCTTAGCAAAGATCTCTTAGAATTTAGTAGTTGCAGTAAAAAAAAAAAAAATCATCTTCACCCAGAGTACTTAAACATACTCTGATCCAGATGTATAGAAAATTCATTAATTTCTATCAGGAGAGATTTAGGCTGGATACTAAGGAAAGGTTCTTCCCTCATGGTGGTTGAGCACTGGAACAGGCTCCCCAGGGCAGTGGTCAAGGTGCCAGCCTGGCACAGTTCAAGGAGTGTTTAGACAATGCTCTCAGGCACATGGTGGGTTTGTTGTAATTGTCCTGTGCATGGCCAGGACTTTGATGATTCCTCCTTGTCTCTTCTAAGGTACAATATTCTATGATGCTATGACAAAAAAGAAGGTTGAAAGGAAAGCAAAAATTTCTGTTGACATGAAGAGTCAGCTGGTCGGGACAGGTAGGAAGATAATTTATATGGGTTTTGGTGTAACAGAGAATTTTAATCTGATGGAACATAAAGTCATCCTGGAGGATATCATGAGTATGAAGAGGATGTTGCAACTGGGCATGAAATCTGGCTTTGAGTATGGGACTCTGGAACAGGTGCCTGAGACAGGCAGATTTTAAATGTGACAAGGAACAGAGACAAAAGAAGTAGGCTGAAATTCACTGTGTAAAGGGGTATTTGAAAAGAGATGGGAAGAATGGTTACAACTTGGTTTTGAGCAATATAGATGGTCAGAGACTTCCATGGCCCAGACCAGTCCCCCTGCCTGTAACTCCAGAGCCACATTTTAGGTCATCTTTGGCCCCCGCTACCTGGGCTGGTTTATCCACATCTCCTTCTTGTAGAGGCTGAGGTGGAGCTGCATAAGAAGCTCTCATAAATGGTTGTGACCATCCTTACGGACTTAGAGGAAAGACTGGGCCATGTTATTTTCATAAAAAAAAGACACCCTCAAAATTAAATAACATTTTTCAACTTAGTCTTTTTGTGCCTCAATACCCCTACCTACAGAGGATGTTTTGAGTTTTGTGAATTTAAATATATTCATGCCTACAAAGCAGACAGATGGTATATTGTTGAGAGCGGCTGAAAATCTTGGGAAGAAATAAATTAATCTGTCTTCAGAATAAAAGTTGAATAATATGTAATAAACATATGAGACTCTTTTTCCTTTATGAATTAAAAAGAAAGCATTTAATAAGTGCTCGCTAAGCAGGTAGTCTCCTTTTGGAAATGAAAAATGCAGTGGAAAATAACTAATGACATACTAAAATGGACAGAATTAAAGAAGTGTGTTGCCATAATTCCTTTCCTTGTGTGTATATCATATATTTAAAAGCAGACTGATATAACAGCTTACATTTTTATTCATATCTTCACCCTGAAAGTATGGGTAAGGGGAGGTTTGCCTATTATCCCAAACTGCTGGGACTGAAGTATGATGCTATGTAATTAGGCAGCTGTGAAAATTTTTTGATCTACCAAAGGCAATGGGAACTGTCCCACTCTCACAATGAAAACAATATCCCCTATAGAAAGCCCATCTATAATGAAATTATACTTGGATGGTTGGCAAAGTGTTTTGTTGAGTTGATTAAGAAAGAAAATTCTGCCTTCTTGATCAGAGTTTCATGTTGTCAGTGTATCTGTTTGAGTTACCCCAAAGCTCTTGAGCATTTTGTTCCTCAACTCTGTATGTTACCTATTAGAATCATAAAATAGTTTGGGAAGAGACCTCGAGGATCATCAAGCCCATCCACTAACTCAACACTGCCAAGGCCACCACTACCCCACATCCCCAGTCGTCACACCTCTTTAAATCTTTTCAATCCCTCCAGAGATGATGACTCCACCACTGCCCTGGGCAGCCTGTGCCAGGGCTGGATAACATTTCTAGTGAAGACATTTTTCCTAATATCTGTGATAAATGGGTATGATTCATGCTGATGAAAATTGAAACAGTAATCGATATTTTTTAAAAAGTAGTTAAAATGTAACTTTTTTTAGGAAGAAGAGGGAGGGGGGATGTCTCCCCCCCTTCTCCAGCGCATGTTCAGGGGAGAGGAAGAGATTGAGATAAGGAAGCTATATTTGTCTGGAGATGAGAAAGTTCTGGGGGAAATCCAGAAAAACATTAATTAAAATAAATTTACTGCTTTAGTATACCATGAAATTATTCGGATGCTCAAATATAGTATTAACTGACATAGTATAAGCTTAATATGCATGTGTAACTTAAGGGGTCACTGAAAGGATGGTGAGGAAGACTCTTGAGCCTTCTTCAAATGACCCCTGAAAGTGAGGAGACCTCCCGAAATGGGATGGTGGAGCATGTGCAGTACAGGTGGTGATGGGTGGAGATAAGAGCAGTAACGTAAATCTTACGAATCGAAAATAGGTGGGAAGGGGTGTTCACACACATAATAAAAAGTCCAAACTGGTCATTTTGGCTTCGTACAGGGGACAGGAAATCAGGTCCTGTACCATGCCTCCGCGGTAGGTACCCCGCAATCTATTTGCTCTTGTATTATTTTTAGAACCAATATATATTGTAACTTTTAAGCTGCTACAATTAAAATTTCTGCTATTATTGTAACTTCTAAGCTGCTCAAATTATAATTGTTGCTATATTTAATTTTGTTTGGGTTTTTTTGGATTGGATAATTAGGAAGCATATCCATTTATAACATATCAAATACAAACCTCCCCTGGTACAACGTGAGTCTGTTTCCTCTCACCCTAGCTCTGGATTTGCATGGCAGATCTGCAATGAGATTTGAGAATCCTGGCAGATTGTCTGGGCAACTCTAACAATTGCTTATGTAAAAAAAAATCCAAAACCTTCCCTTAGTATGGAACAGAAAAGAACACAAGGGATTGCCTTTACTCTCTACAACTCATGTTTAAAAAGTCTGTTTTCCCTCAGGGCTCCTCTGACCTTAAATGAAATGACTGAAATTATGCAGGCATTTTGTGTTTCATACATTAGCTGTTGTGAGTTGTGCAATACACATTCCTGAGTCTTTTTGAATGGTCAGGGGTTGTGGTGTGCTCAAGTTTTGTATTGATGGACTGTTGTAAATTCTAGCCCCCTGGTCTCACCCAAGTTAATGGTCTGTTCCAAAAGCTATACCCTCCCCTTAGCCTCACCCTGCCCAGCTGTCCTGAATATTTCATGCCAATCTTCGCTTGAACCAAACCCCTTACATTGTACCCCACCTACCCGAATGTCAATCCTTGTTTGCCCGTGCCTCTTATTCTAGACAGTCTACCCTACTCGCTGTGCCATTGGTTTGTCCAGGTTGTACTCTCCACTAACGTCCCCTCATCACGTGTCTCATAAGCCACGCTTTATGATGCTCCCATTCTCTTCCCTGGTTGGTTGTGTTCAAGTCCCCACCCCTTGGACTGCCCTGGTTTGTACCCCAGGTTCCGGGTTCTGCCTTTTCTGTTCCTTCAGGAGTTTATCCCTTCAGTAAACCTCTTGGATTAAACAAGCAGAAGGACCTCTCCTCATTCTTGTCTCTGGCCTGCGCTTGCTAATGATATTGTGCTGTAGAGTGACAGCTCGAAGCTGCTGCTCCCATCGCCTTGCTTGGGAGTCGTGTCCCTCCTGGCACCAGTGTCAGGGTGGCAGACCTAGCCCTTGGACTTCAGCATGGTATCAGTCAGGAAAATCACATCAGGTTTCTATATCCTCAGCCTTTTAAAACAATTGTTAGTTAAATTATGAACCTTGTCTGGTCAAGGAAGTAGCAGCTGAGTCACAGGAAGACCAATTTATCCCCTGGGCTAATTTAATTTACCAAAACCATGAAATCAAACAATTACTTGGATATTTTGGTTGTGATACATGCTTCTCATATATGGGTAAAATTGACTATTGTCATTGCTGAAAGTGACTGTTCATTGTGAAGAAAGGGGAAAAGAATAAAGGCTCATTGTTTATCTGTGCATGTCTTCAAATTAATGCCATTTTATAATGAATTCTAAATTTGATAAATAGCCATGATTTATCCCAAATGAAAGTAAGTGATCAGAGAAAACAGGAGAACCTTCTATTTCCCATCTCTCTCCTTTGAGGTGCTTGACATCTTGCCTGCTTTTCATTTCTGAACTGCCTTTGTTGACACAGAGCTTTCTTCTTTCCCTTTTTGTCTCTTTGTGTCTTTGTGTGTTTGTTTTATTTTTTATTTTTGTTTTTTCTCCTTGAAATTAAACTGTTTGTCAAATGTGATAATGGGTAGAGTCACGACGTAAATAGTTAATGACGCTGTTGTCTTCTGAGGATTTCTCTGGGGGTAATATCCCCAATCTTTATGCAACCATACACTTGACTTGCACATTCTAAAGCCCTTCACAAAGGGCAATGCTGCTGCTTGTCTAAATAGTACATGATTACCTCGGTTAGTTTTGTGGCTGTGGTAATGTTCATTTTATGAGCTCAATCTGGTTCTGAGCCATCTGAACTTGATATTCCAGATGCCTTATCCCTAGTAGCACCAGCTCATATACTGTGTACACATGTGTACAATGCAGGCTGCATCAGAAATTCTGGGGTTTGTTCTCAAAGTCACACCACACCTTCCTTCAAACCTTACAGGAAAAGGTGTGTGAGCATGGGGGACAAAGAGGACTGTTAATAGATGTCCCAAATATTCAACTATCCTGCATTTATTAAAACAGGAGGCTATCCAGTTTTGATAATCCCTATTTTCATCACTAGAGAAAGCGTCTTTGTACATTATTGTTGCTTTGGCACGTGACACACAGAAAACAGCAAAGATAATGGGACATGGAATTCAAGCTGCCTTGAACTATTGCCTGTTTATCCAGCAGAACAAAGGAGTAGGCGTTAGAGTTCCTTAATTTACCATAAGTGTGTCTTTGATGTAGTCACTCTACCTGCCTGCTAACATGGGGATAATAAAATACATAGCTACCCCACAGGGATGCTGGGATGCTTAATGAACTAATTAGTACTGTTCCATGCTCTGGTGGGAGGTGTTACCTGTACTTTTATTTAGAGCAGGTGTAGCTAACACTTTAACTATTGCCTGAGAAAAGAAAAGAAAATTTGCTCCTTGTTCAGGAATTTTTGCATTACTTATATCAGTATAAATGCTCTCAAGCCAAGCATCAAAGTGATCACAGTAAGAGTCAGCAACTATAAAAGGGAATGGAATTTGCCTGAAGAGTGTGTGAGTAATCATAGATTTCTATGGACGTGTTTGTGTATGCATTTAGCATCAACGTCTTCTAAAGTTACTGGCTCCCATACAGCACACAGGAACTGCTTTTTCAGTGGATGGTGCTAGTTCCTAACTGTCGAGTATATGAAATGATCTGTGCTGGAAACTGCAAAAGAAGTTTAAGTAACTAGATTTTATTTCCCCTTTGTCTTGTGGCAAAGACCCTGAGGTCAACCCTTATTTCTTATAAAATGATAAGAGTCTGTAATGGCAAGGAAAGGTCTCAGATTTATCCCTCATACAACAAACAGTGACTCTGGTGACACTTAATGCCCAGGCACAAGCTGGAAGATTCATTCAGCATTCAGACACCTACTGAATCTTCAGGACCATTACAAATATCTTCAATTTCGTTGTAGTTGTTGTGATTATTATTATTACTATGATCATTGTTATTACCATGATAACTATTATGCTAGTACCAAGTTTGTGATGAATTCACTTGATTTCAGGTTTCCAAACTAAGCCATGAGCAGCAAAGACCTGATCAATATAGAGAATGGAGTCTAGGGCATTATGTGTGTTTTAAGATGGAGTGAATGGTATTCTAGACTTCATTGGCTATTTTGACCAATTTTATTTTATTGATAATACAAAAAATCTGTGTCACTTGGTATAATGTAGATTTGTCAAACATCTTTAAAATCCTGCTCCAAAACTTTTTTTTTTTCAGAGGTGGGAGCACACTGCAATAAGTATTATATGAACACTTTTTTCAGTGTAGCCTGATGAATTAAAAATCTGAAGATGAGCACACCAGAGACGCTAAATGTAAGATTGATTCTGTTTCTGTCCAAGCCTATGAAGCCCATGGATAAAAAACCTGGAGTTAGAAAATCCCTTCTGATTGGGAAATGTACTCTACTGAGTAATGTCTTTAGATAGATATGGTTCACATCTTCTGTGTTGCTGTGAGACATTGAATTTTGCTTCAAGACCTTAGATCTATGCCTCTGACTAACATCAAGTCCTGTGTGAAGGGTAGGAAAACAAATTATTGTCCCCTCACTTCCTCTGTAATTTAGATCATAATTAGTGAGATAAAAGCTGAAGTTGTCTTTGCTTCAGGTTTTACCTCATACTTTTACATGAGTGTTTGAGCACAAATGGTGTTGCAATGGGACAGAGGAATGTAAATCTTCCCAGTGGGGGTGTCTGTTTAGTTGAGAGGGGAAACAGGAAAGGCTTGAAACTGGGAGGAGACTGGCCTAGAAGCTGGATGTCTAGAGTGCAAATCCACTTTAATAATCATAAAACCAATAGTTTTTTATGGAAAGACACCTAGGCCCTGACATATCTATTATAAGTCTTGGTAATTAACTGGAACGGGGACCCTTGCTAGTCCCATGGGGAGGGAAAAACACTACCAGGAGAAGTGGAGCTCACCAAGCATTTCTACCAGTGACTGAAGGGAGGTGGATATTTCTCTCCAGTGACTGCAGAGACAAACAGGGAGACTGTGGACCTGACTCCATTCAATGTTCAGAGCCAGCAGAGGCAGAAAATCATATGTATGTGTATTTTTATATATATGCGTACACACACACTAACAACCGCACAAGTTTATTTCATTGTACGACTTCATTTGGCATGGTAGAGGACAACAAAACATGACTGAGGCCCCTTAAAGACTCTTTCATATTTCGCCTTGCACAAAAGTCTTCCTGAGGGTGTCTGAGCAGAGCTAATCTCCCACACCTCTCAGACATTCTGGGGTATGATTGAAAGCACTTTTATAGACATGGACTTGTACAGATAAAGAAATATATTGATTCCTGTGCCTTCTCCATGGCATGGTAGGCTTTGTACCTGAGACCATTATCCAAAGTGCTGTCTGCAATTAATCTTTTGGGCAGTGTGTAATCACCCAAGGTGTACAGGGCTGAGTTTCAACCAGATAATGACACAGTAAGGCGGTGTGTAGCAGGAAGAGCAAGGAACACCAACTTGCCATTTGTTTGCTGTGTCTATCAAGAAAGAGGCACTGGTAAAGATTGTCTGGTGTCCAGTGATGTTAGGGTTTCAGACAGGGTAAAGGACAAAGTAGAAGCACTCCAGACTGAGTATTAAAAATGAATGTGTGTCTTTTCAGTGTATTTGTACAGGAAGGAAGAGGGAGAAAAAAAAGGTGAAACATTCCAGATGCTTGCCTGCAGTAAAGCATTTCTGGCTGTTAGTTCCAGTAGGTCATTACTGCATTAATTTGGTGTTTAATTAAATGCCTGTGCAACAGACCATTTATTTGTTATCTAATATTAGCTTTAGTTCTTATCAATTAAATGCTAGCTGAGGGCTTGATTCACTTACATTTTATGTCCCCTTACACTCTGTTTGTTATAAACAAAAAACAAGGACTTTGTGTAGAGAGATTTACACCCCCAAATTTCACAGTGTGTATAATGCAATATGCTGAAGTGCTTAGGCAGAAGGTGCTGAAACAAAGGCAGTTTTTTTCTGAGAATGGGAAACAGGGATCTTGTTTTCAAACAAATGAGAAACTAACTGAACTACACAACAAAAATTCCTCTTCCAGTGTACTTCCAATGATGGCCTAAGCTAGATCACACATGCATCTGAATTTCTTTGTGAACTTTTGTCTAATCTAGGAAGTCATACTTAGAAAAATATGACTCTCCACTGGGACTTCTTCCAGGATACCCATTTTCTTCACCCCAAAGCAGAGGAGTCCCTGCTACTTGTTCAAAAGCTGTGCTGTCTCTAAGTCTCAACCTTTGCCTTTCATGGATACTTATTTTCTTGCTGGACTTAAAATAATTCTTAATGTTGAAAAGTCAATAATGTTGGAGGTTTTGGGTTTATTTATTGCTCATAATAGCTGCACAAATATTGTGTCAAATTGAAGTGTTGCCCAGATTATAGAAATGTTTGGCTGATGTCTTGTGGTGGTGCAGAGGCTGGACTTTATTGAACTCTGTTGGACTTAATTTGGCCAAGCTTAGGCCTCTCCAAAATGGCTGACAACCGGAGGCCATTTTCTTGTTTACCAGTTATATGGAAATTAGTTTCACACTTTCTATAAGTTGATTGGTCAGAAGTTTTACCTGTCAATCTTGTGTTATATAACTTGTGAGTTGTTACATGAGTTGGATACTTTCTGAGGCAATTTGATTTCTGATTGGTTCCATGTGTCACCCTATTTTCCCGCCTTTCCCTAATTGGTTGAAGTCATGTCACCCCATCCCCAGTTCAGTCTCTGATTGGTTGTTTGTTGATCCCCGTTGAAGTTATATAAGTTGGTTGTTGCATTGTTCGTGGTCCTCTTTGGGCTGCGGACAGGTGAATAAACCTTCCCTGTTCAACCCCATTGAGAGTCCCGTCTCTTCTTCCCGTCTCCCTTACACCGATAACTTGTGCACGCTCCTGAAGCAACGAATCCCAGTTGTTTGCAGACACACCTCTCCCTAGCCGGGAAACTCCCGAGGTGTGTGGTCTTTCCTTCCTAAAGGAGAGGTCTCCGCTGCAATGTCTTAGAGGTTAAATCTTCAGAATACTGAGTCCAGCTGCTCCCATTGAAAAGAGCTGGCTAAAACAAGTCCTGACTAATGGCTTCAAGCTGAAAAAAGATAGATTTACATAAGCTATTAGGGAGACATTTTTTCCTGTAAGGATAGCAAGGTCCTGGCACAGGTTGCTCAGAGAACTTCTGGATGCCCCACCCTTGGGTGTGTCCAAGACCAGGCTGCACAGGGCTTCGAGCAACCTGGGATAGTGGAAGGTGTCCCTGCCCATGGCAGGGGGTTTGGAACTGGATGGTCTTTAAGATACATTCCAACCCAATCCCTCTTATGATTCTATGATGACTAGTTGAGATGTATGCCCCTGGTTGGAAGAGTCTCCAGAAGTGTGTCTCACTGTGCATTCAAAGTAGAGTTGTCATACCTGTCCTGGTAAATTGGAGCAGTTAAACAACTCCTACGTGTGCATCTTTTTAGAAACAATTGTCTGGAGTGTCCTACAAGACTGTCTTTGCATACAAGACAAAATCTCTCTGAATACCTCGGGTCAATTTGGTTTGGAGGCTTGACTCATTTCATCCTGCATCTGAATTTTAGGTCCACGCATCCTAGAACAGGTGCCGTGGGAGTAAAGGTACAGGGCACCACTTATCCTACAAAATAAGGCTGGACAGAATAGTCCTTGTACTCCATTTTTTACTCAGTGCACTACACCATAATACATAACCTGTTAAGTCCTGAGTGTTTGACAGTAATGGCCTGTTAATTGGGTGAGAAAGACACTTTAGAAAAGTAATTATTAAATTTTATTATCAGAGCACACCTTCTTGTAGCAGGAGTATTTTTTTTACACCCAGTTTGGAAGGTATGCTTTGATCAGTAATGCAATCTAAATGAATAGTCAGATCTATCTACCTATCTCAGAGTCTCAAGAGTCGTGGCCCCTATTTTGGCTGTCTTTTTTCTATGATAAATGCTGAACACTTTTTTAAAATAGAGCCTTCTCTGCTTTTCTAAGTAACTATTTAAATCATGTCAAATATATGTTAAATTATACATCTAAAATAAATTTCCTCTGGATTTTATGAAATTCATTCTTTTTGTGAATTTGAAAGTCACTTTCTAACAGGTGAGGTAAAGCCTAGCAAAATTAGATTGACTCTCACTGTTTCAGTCCTATTAAAAGCTGCATTCAGAAGTCAATCATTGTAAAATTGTTTGCTGCAGTTTTAGAAGCAGTGCCCTAGGAGTCACATTTTAAAAAAAAACCAAACCAAAAAACACAGCTGAAATTCAGGATGCATTCTAAACATGATCATGTACTTTACGTAATGCTTTTCAATGACATGGTTAAGTTCAAAATCATTTATTTCAATCCAAGCAATGAAGAAATATGGATAAGGTTTAAACCTTTTGGTTTGTGGATGATAGATTAATCTTCAATGTTGTCATCATATTATTATTTTGGTTTCATACATCTGAATTCTTAAACAGTTTTTAAGAAAGTAGTGGATAAAATTAGCCTATTACATGTGCATAGTATTTTTTTGCCTACAATTTGCAGGCAGATACAGTTTCACAGAAGTCAAAGAGTAGAGATCATAATTCAGCACAGGATTTGACCAAAAAAAGTGCAGTTTCTATTGACAGCAGTGAAGCTGAGAAGCAAGATCACCCTTAAGAGGTAGACATTTGATTGTCTCTGTGGTATTGGAAGGCATTAAATACCTGATACAGTGGGAATTGCAGTGCTCTACATAAAGTCGAATTGGATCAAATCGAATTGAATCAAATCAGTTAGAACAGCAGTCTTGCAGAAAACAGCAGATGTTTACATGATTTGCTCAGCTGAGATCCAAAATCTGAGCCACAACAGTGACTGAGAAGCACCCAGCAAGGTCAAATCTTCTGGTTCCTAATAACGTTTATATGAGTACAGCCAACACAATTATCAGGACTGATAGGGACCATTCTGTCTACTGAAAGACATCTTTGTGTGGCATTTAACAAGGGAAAAAAAGAAAGTATGGGAACAAAGGGTATAGGGAAAAGAAGGAGTACTCACTGAAAAGGACTCACAAAGCAAAAGTGATAAGGCAAGTGGGACTGAAGTACAGAGATTTGGAGTAATAAAAAAAAAGAAAAAAGAAAAGAAAAAAAGAAAAAAAAAAGTGTATCTCTGGGTGTTAAAAATGTGGGGAAGAGAGATGAAGGTTCCTGAATCGATATGGAGAACTAAAGGCTAAAAGATGAAAGGTGAAAATCTCCCACATAATACAATGCTGATAGAAAATATATTCATAAATGTAGAAAGCCAGAATGAAATGCAAAGTTAGCCTGAGCCCTCACTCTCCTCTCCAATGTAGACTCCATAGACAGATCCATGCACAAGAAGAAGTTAATACAGAGGACAGACTGCACAAAGAAACATTTCAATAGTAGAATGAGTAGGAGACCTCAAAAACAGGAGGGAAAAAATGAAGACACTTTGTAGAAGGAGCTGAATGCTCTGCATTAAAAGGGGCTGAGAGAGTGAAAAAGCCCTTTACTCTGTCTGATGAAAGTCCCTAGTGAAACAGATGCAGTGAGGAAGGGAATGTATGCTCCAATTAAGGTCTGACATGAAAGGACCAACACATGTCCCTTGTGAACACATCCAAAAGGCAAGGTGAAAACATTCTGGGGATGGAAGTTCAAGGGGGTCTACTGTGTCGAATCTCATTAGATGCAGATGGATATCAAACTGATGGATGTTTTCAGAATTATCTGTGTCAAAAATGTTGACAATTCTATGAACTAGCGGCCCTTTTGCTTCTGTATACTGAGTGTAATATCATCTTCCTATCCCATTTTCTGTTTTTGTTTTGGTCTTTCTTGGAAATCCTGCCATGGGGTAGTTAATATACTTTAAAATTAAAATCCCAATGGACTTCAAGAATTAAATTTTCACTGTCAGGTAAAGTAAAGGAATTTAATGCTCACCTCACATGCCTACTTCCCAATGAACTCTGTTTGTTCTTTTCGTAGATGAGTTGATCTAATTAGCTTATTTCCAGTGAAACAAATAAATAAACATATGCCCCACTTCTGTGAAAGAAGTCAATAAGGAGAACAAACTGAAACCTTACATGCAGTTGTAGCACTGGAGTTGTCCACAAAGAAATGTTTTTTAGCTTTCTTCATCTTCTAACAGCTTTAGCTTTTTAAGACTGGTGGAAATTTTGCCATTAACGTCAATGAGTAGATTGCAGAAAGTAGGCTTTATTCCAAAAATCAGGGAAATGACTGGCATATAAACTATTGCTGGTGCAAGGGTTGTCATTTAACCACCACACAAACAGGAGGAATGAAACATGAATGACTTTTATATCACACATGATTTGCACAAAATTGTGTTACATTCCATTTGGAGAGCTCTGCTGGTTTTGACAGGTCAGCCTGCAGTAGAGTGTAACACAATATTTTTGTCCTCAATAGAGGAAGTGTGAGTGGGAGCTCTCATCTTCACTCCATGTTCCTGGATCGTTAAATGCCCTCAATATGACAGCTGAGGTATGTCAGAACTAAAAGACAGATTATCTCCATTGTCCTTTTCCATCTGCACCCTTGTCCCTTTTCTGATGTGGGGGAGGGTGGAGCTGGAAGCAGGAGAGGAGCTTCCATGGGTAGATGTCATGGGTAATGATATCAAAACTGAGACATTCAAATATCAGTATTCCTAGCAAGAATGTTAATATATTTTAAAGAAAAGATAACAGAGCATGCCTCCAAACCTTCCCTGGAAATGGGTCTCAAAATTTCTCATTTCTCATCTACGTGATGAGATCTATCATCTTTAAATAAAGGTAAGTTCACATCACTCTGAAACAGATCAACATCAAGATGAACTAGTGAATAAAAGAAGAAATTATTTACGTGACTTTGTATTTCATGACAACTCCTCTCACTGATGAAGAAATTGCTATTCTTTACCGGAAATATTAATAGCTCTTTTCTCTCTTGTACTCACACCCTGTGTTCTGAGTGGTTCTGTTTCCATTTCTCCTTCCCAACTAACTCACCACCAGTTCTCTATCAGTGCTATTATTCCAAGAGCAGTGGCCCATAAAATGAAGATAACAAGTCCCTACTCCCAGCAAGCTTTTCCTTGTCAATGAGAGATTAAAAATAACGGTCAGGGGCTATGCAATAGTATTTGCAGCTAACTTTATGAATTTTCATCCAGAGCATCTGAGAATTTTTACCCCTTTCTAATCTTCTGCAATAGTTTGAATTTCTCCTCATTAGGTTTCATTGCTCAGGACAAAAAGGTGGCATATGGCTTTTCCGCTCAGAAAATATATCATTAAAATAGGTATGAAGGTTATCATATTAGTGTAGCTTCCTACATAGGCAGATTGAAAGGATTTTAGGTAAGCTCTAAAGTTATGTATGAAATATTCACTCGGTCACCTTATGATTCTTTTTATAAGCCACCACACAGACTCACAGGGAAAGTGAGGGAAATGAAAGTCCACATCCTTTTCCTGTAGGTGTCTACAAATGTAAACAAATAAACATGTTTCTGGGATAGCAGTGTTGCAAAGTGTCTTCAGCTTTGTTCATCTGCTAAGAAGGCAATGCCTTTTCTGATATCTTTCTTATAAAGAATTTCTTTAAATTCCTCTCACATCAGACACAAGTTTTTCGATAGTCTTGTAATGTTCTGCCTGCTAAAAGCTCTTAAAATTGTCATAGCTGGAAAGACTAAATTCAGGCCAAACCCCAGGCTGTTACTCACGCTCCTCTAAAACCCAGTGTAAGCATCACATTAACCTCAGGGCTCTCCATATAAGACTATTCTTTGGTAGATTTGCCAGGGCATATTCAGATTGACTTGACATTTGACTGCAGAATGTTTGTATCTCAGTACAAGCATTGAATCATTTTGATAGAGCTATTCAGCACACTGTTTCTAAGCAAGTTTTCTGCTTAAATCCTGGCTATCCTGGGTTTCCACAGTCAATTGTTCTCCTTACCTTATAAATAAAGAACCATGGCAGGAAAGAAGAAGAAGAAGAGGAATTAGGAAGAAGAGCAAGAACACAAAGATGAAGAGGAAAAAGAGTGAGAAGGAGGAGGAGGACAAGGAGGACAAGGACAAGGACTAGGAGAAGGCACTATAGATGATAAGAAAAAGCAGCTAACAATTTCAGTAAACATTACTTCTTCATTTTTAGTAGATGTCACTTTTACTGTGAGAATTACAAGCATCTGACTCAGCTCAGAGCACTGACAGAAAGTCAGAGGTGCTCCTGACCCTTGCTGACTGCAAAGACCAGTCCAATCTACAGCTACACCTTCCTGTAAGTGCTGGTAGGTAATGAATAACATACAGGACTTTTTTGGTTTTTTTTAAGGAAGAGGCTCTTAACTGTTTTACTAATCATCTTGCAATTTTGGATGAAACATCAGTCATTTACTAATCACAAACTGATTTGCTTTCTAGTGGTCCAAGTAGCTGATAGGTGGCTCAGAATATCTTCATCTACATAATAAAAACCCTGTTTACCCAACAGAATTTACCAATGAAAATTAGGGATTAATTCCATAAGTCCAAGTAATCTATATCAGTTACTACAGAGGCCAGTTTGTACTTATGACTGTTCAATAACCACATTATTTTGAAAAGGTATAATGAAATATAGCAACGTGTTTCTTTTTTTGATTTTTTTATAAATCAGAATGACAAAATCTAATTTTTCTTTCCATTCTCTCTGTGCAGAATTGGATTTGTGCAGGTCAGAATGAAGATGAACACTAGCTAGATATTTCAGTTAGCTGTTATGTAATACTAAAGAATAAGGACATGCCATTGTTTCGCTATTGTTACTGGATGCACAGTATCTATCCTCAAACTCTAGCTGTACCAGGCCAAAAATTCCTTTCTGGATTTTTGGCCCTGTATTTCATACCTGGATGCTTTATAGTAAACTAAACTTGAAGCAGAAATCCATGAAAAACAACAATTTGGATGAGTCATTTGGATTGGAAGAGGATTTTTGATTTGGTCAATTAACTGCAAACAAATTCTGTAACAACTTAAAGAGCAAAACACTTTTTGCACCACCACACAGAGATAAGACCTTGGTCCCCCAAGTATGTCTTTTCCACATGGCCAGTGCATACAATTTACTGAAGCACCAACAATATATGTCCAGAACTTCAAGTGACACTAAATATACTCAAAATCGTTCTGATAGGACAAGAGAACCCTCAGTGATTGACTGACACTGATTTTTTGTCCTATCTTGCCAAGGGGAAAACAAGGACAAAAAGATACACAAAACAGAGAATCAGAAATGTGGAAGAATGACAGACATTCAGCTTGCAAAGTGGGTTTGTCATAGCCAAGGATACAGCTCTAGGGGTGGGTTCATGGTCTACATCAAATATCTCTGCTGTCATAGGGGCACATGTTTTTGTCTGTCATGAATGGTACACAGAGATGATGCTCAGGTGAAGTGACTTGTAAACACTTATCTGTGACTGAGCTTTCTCACTGATGGATGGCAGAAAGAATAACAGTAGAGATTGTTCTGTTTTATTTGGGATTGAATGGAATCACTGGATATACATTTCCAAAACACACTTGGAAAAATCCTGCTGCAGATTCAATTAACGAACACTCTTTTTTTTTTTTTTTTTTCATTTACATTATATATCAGCAAAAAAAAGTCAGGGCCAGTTGCAAGGACAATAGGAAGAAACAATGTGAGGATATAAACTGGTTGCATTTAAGTATAGGATTGAAATCAGACTCCTTTGAGAAAGCTAATCAGAATTAGAAACAAAACAAGCCAAACTAACAAACACCCGTTCACCAGAAACACTGATTATGACCTGAAATAACCTGATAATCATAGTAGTTTATTGAATGTTAAAGACTCAGCTTCAGGTTCCTGCACATTATTAAATCCGTCCACTATTTGTTATGGAATGATGAACTTGAATATTTTGTAATATATCAACTGAGCATCTTCACACCATTTATGATTTTTGATATGCAGGCTTCTTGGACATGAACCATTTTTTCAACATGGATCCTTAAAATCTCTTTCTTTCTTTCTTTCTTTCTTTCTTTCTTTCTTTCTTTCTTTCTTTCTTTCTTTCTTTCTTTCTTTCTTTCT
>JBBMKD010000115.1:69519744-69535567 GCA_037834095.1 Argya squamiceps | reverse complement strand
TTCTTTTCTTTTCTTTTCTTTTCTTTTCTTTTCTTTTCTTTTCTTTTCTTTTCTTTTCTTTTCTTTTTTTCTTTTTTTTTTTTTTTTTTGGTTGGTTGGTGTTTTATTTGTACTTTGTTTGTTCATTTTTTCTTTGTTGATATTGCTGCATTTTTAAATTTTTTTTTGCATTTGATTTCTGTTACCACCTGCCAGATGATATATATGTAACTAGTTTGTGGGGTTTTCAAGGCATCTTAGCTGTACTGGACATGGTAGCTGACAACTTTGTGTTAGCTATCCATCTTTGCTTTGTACAGCATGTGACATAATTCTGTGTAGTTTTTTCTCCTTTTGCAAAATACTTGCAGTATGAGCTGTGTTCACTTCAGCTCACTTCTCATAACTAAAGTTAGCAGAAAACCTTCCTTTTGGATGTATGCCTCCATTCCCTTCTGAAATTTTAGAGTATCTTTCAAATGAAAATCATAGACAGACAAAGTCCCTGGTGAACTTCCTGAGGATTCACTGAATTTTGTTCTTTATGTGAAGATACACTGTTTTGCTGGAATAGATGTTATTTTTTTGGTGATGAGGAAAGAAAGGGACACAAGAGCAAACATGGTGGTGTGCATGTTTGATTCCCAGAAGTAAAGGAAGAAAACAAAGAGACAGATAAACACCCCCCTGTAAAAGATTAAACCAGAAAGAATTACATCTTAAAGCTAACCCTCTGGAGAAGCATGTGCACATCTCCTATTTAGGTCTCATTTATTTCATTCTCACTTGTTTATGTATTTCATGGAGGACAGGGTTTCTGAAGAAAGTGAAGTCTCTATGGCTGAAGATCAGGATCATTTTTAAATTGACAGGATAAAAACCTGTGGAGGATCTGGTAAAAAAAAGATGAGTTGTGTCAACAGCTATCTGAATGACAAGGGTTTTGATTATTACTGTTTTTATTGACAAAGGGTTAATCCAGCATGAAAAAAATTAGGACTTTCAATTTTTAATATTTTTACAAGAAATTGGAGTAGTAATATCAAAATAAATTGGTTTTGACTATATACAAAAACTACAAATATTTTCACCAGGGGCATCCAGAAAAATTTTCTTGGATTTGATTTGCTAGTTTGGTGTTTGTTTTCCAAACAGTAATTGGAAAAGAAGGGAAACTTCTTTTTTTTTTTTTTTTGTCATAGTATGTCTGACTTTATATGTATAACTCCATACATACATGTAAACAAGATAGAATTTTGAACCTTGACAATTTCACAGTATTTTCTGAAAGCTCAGCTTTGTAAAACTACTGTATTGCTAACAAGTTGTATCTCGAGTTACTTGCCCAGGAGAGCTGAAAGTATGTCTGGAGGAAGTGTATAGAAATCAATTTTAAAATGAATACAAACTCCTGGAAATTACCCCATGTCTTCTCTTTAACTGGAGAAATTCAATCTCCATTTTGAAATCCAGCTTTGTTCTGTCAAACATTTCCTCTTTCATTTGGTATAGTGAATACTCTTAACATGGGATGTTAAGGGATAATAAACAACTCTTATCATTTTGAAAGTATGAAAATAGGATATATCCTCCCCATTTTCATAGATGGATCATTTTCTCTCAGGCAAAGTCTCATTATCTGCACCGTGAAGTGCAGAAGGGGACTGATTCCCAGAAGCAGTGTCACAAGAGCACACCTTGCACACATACTTCCTCCTGTTTTAGAGATATTTGCTTGCTTTTCTACTGGTCTGTTAAAGTCTAAACACTGACAGGTAATATAATAGGCACGTCTGTGTAGGGCATCCATAACACCATAACATTTCAACTTGAGCTGGGCTGTCTGAAGAATTATGCTGCAGCAGGAGGAATTTACAACTGCCCTGGAAATAATGCCATGGCAATCAGTAACCCTCTAATCTTTGAGTGTGGTGACAGAAAAAACAAATCGGATCTCTGCTGCTCTGAAGCTGATGTACCAGCCATTATCTGACACCAGTGCCAATGGATGAGAGCTCTTTCCACAGTCATTCCCAGTCAACCCAGACATACTCAACTGTGTGGGTTGGGAAAAAAGGGTTTTTAATGTAATGGGTGCATCTCACTCAGAGGTGCTTTTCATTCCTTAAAAACAGTGGTGTGGAAATGGAGGATAAAGATACTTCAACTGCTCCAGGTGAGACAGATTGGCTGTGTTTATGGTAGTAAATTCAAGTGTGCCTGGGCTCTGAAACATGATGATATTACAAAATGACTGGACTGTTTCCTGGCATGGATAGGTTACAATTTATAGTCTCCCAACTGGTTTGGAAAGTGGTAGAGTTTACCAGCATAAAAACAGACAGCTCTATGCCAGTTGGCCTCAGAGCCCAGGAAAATTTAATTTACCAGTACGGACATACCCTTTGGGTCCATGAGCTGTCTGGGACTGAGCTCAAGTTAATAAGTCTTTCTACTCCAAATTGTGCTTAAGTCCACCTGGTGCCACTCTTTGCTAGGGGAAAACAATCCAGGATTTTATTCTTGTAGCCTTCTGCTTCAATCCATTTTGTAACACACACAACAAAACTTCTCATGCATATATCCATAGTGAAACCAATGTACCTCCATGATGACAAGTGAAAACTTCAGCGTACTATTTGCCACAAAAAGAAGGCTGAATTTCTTTTCTCCTTTACTCCTGTACAGTAGCCCAGAATGCAGTGTGGGATTATGGCTGTCCTGTCAGTCCATGGGAGCTTGCCTTTCTTTCTCAGGTCTGCCGCTTCCAATAACTTAAGTGTTAGCTGAGGACGTCTGTTCTTATTTGCCCCCTCCAAAGAAAGTCTTTGGACAAATGATCCTATAAAACATTATGCCTACTCTTAGAGTGAGCAGAATTAAGTAAAGAATTGCATGATGTCTCCTACTAATTACAAACCACAATTAATTGGTATTATACTCAGAAGTCTCAGATAAGACAATGTCAGGACTTCTGCAGCCAAAGATTCCTGTGACCTGTGTGTCCCAGCTGGTTAATGGCTGCCCAGGGCTGCACCAGTTGCACTGGGGATGCTTTAACTGGAAGTCATGATCCTGGCTGTAAGCACGCGTGCTTTTCTCTCTCATCTGCTGTGGGAAGGTCTGGTCAGAGAATTCACATTAGGCTGGCTCGCTGAAGCTTTCCCTGACAGGCACATCATTCCAGTTGGATTTGATTTTTACAGACAGGTACCCCACCTTTGGCAAGAGCTTTTGGTTCTGTGAATTCAGTTGAAACTCAGCTTGTTTCTTCTAATGGAAGAGAACTATAGAGGTGCACTGAATAAATATAGAGCCATACATTACAACAGTACTGCCCTTGCTTGACTAGAAGATACTAAGAGCACAACAGGCTGCATCCAATTTTTTCTGATCACTGGACAAGAGCAGAGGCAACCAGGAGAAACATCTCATCTCCCTCATGCAGGTTTCCAGGCCTAAGACTTAAGGTAAAAGGTAAATTCTTCAATGAAAAGTTATCATGAAACATCTATTTTCTTTTCTTTTTAAACTAGCTAAAGCAACTATTGGATCTTTTGTTCTACAGATCTCATTTGTATCCCCTTCAATTCAGCTGAGAGCATTAAGGCTTGTCAGTCCCCATCCTCCTGTATCCAGAGGGTTCAGGAGATGCTGCTGCATTGACTTCATGGCCATCTTGGGAGTGAGAGACATTTTAGGAGCAGAACAATGACAAAATGGATGTGAAACAGATGATGAAGTACTGCATCATGATAACTATAAATCCTCCATTAGACATCATCCTCGTTAAAAGCTGTTGGGAAGACTGACAGATATCAGCAGTACCCTGAATATGCTATTTTGAAGTGTCAGAGTTTTGAATTTTTAGGGTTATTTGTTTTGTTTGTTTTGTTTTTTAATGCCAGCTCCACGATTTTTATAAAATCTGACTCCTCATATAAAACTCTTAGGGATGGTAATGCTGGTTTCCTGTCAGGAAAGAAAAGCCATGCTTATCTGCTAAGGCAGCTAAGGCTGCTGCTTCTGGCACTGCTCAGTGTGAGTAACATTTACCCCTGCAAACAGAACCTTGTGCTAACCTTCTTCACAGGAGAGGATTTCACACTGCACAAGATTTTACATCTTGTACACACCTTGCCAGCTAATCTCTATGCAATGCAAGGTTTTCACTCTCTCCCTCTGCAGTTAATGGGTGTCGCTAAATGATGCTGGCCAGAGACTTCTGCTAAATGTCGTGCTTACTGAGAAAAGAAATGCTTCTTTATGATTTATCACCGTTCCCACTTATGTCCCTGTATAGAAGATAATAAGTAGCACAAAGGAGAAACTGAATGATACAATCAGGCACTGGCACTAGAGTGGGAACAAATTAGGTACCAGCTTCATCATTACAGTTAATTTGCACCCTGTGAGAGAGCGGTGTAAGTTAACTCATGTCTGCTGAAGAGTGTCTTGGGATTCTCACATACATGTAGCTACCAGGGAACTTGTGATGCTTTGGGTTAATCTGCTGTGAGTGGTTTTTATGTTGGAGTCCTTTTTAACCACATTAAGGCAGAATAACTTTCCAAATCGAAGTTACAACGTGTGTTGGAGGCAAAGGTGTTGATATAAAAATGTGGGAGATTGCTGCTCAAGTTGTCCATTAAAGTGCAAGTTTGATGAAGCTGGGGTGTGTATTGCTTTTGGGCATCTGTCAGAGAGGGAAGTGAAAGCCTTATGGAGCACTGGAGCATGTTATTGGCAGTGTTGTAGGCAGGGGAAAGGATTGCACAAGCTGCTTTTACACTCTTTTAACGTGTTCATCTGGATGGGCTGCATTTTATCTTCACTCAGAACAGGGAAAGCAAAGGGGTGGGGAGGGAAAGTAAAACTACATAGGAAGGGAAAGCTGGGGAGAAGGGAAGGCAAGGCAAGGCAAAGCAAACTATAACTTCTAAAGGAAAGTAATTCAGAGTTTTTTGGTTTTTTTTGGTTTTTTTTTAACAAGGTGTTCCATTAAAAGGGGATAATTCTATCAATAGAGAAATTTACTAAAAGACAGAGTATCTGAATTTGATCTTTCCATTCTCTGTTTTTGAACTGTTATATTCCTTGTATTGCAAGAGGATAAGTCTGTGCTTGAAGTCAACCTGGCAGCATTTAGTGTAACATGACAGATGATCAGAAATACTGTAATCGCCACTCCAATGTCAAAAGTATTTAATGAGGACAGGCTGAATGAGATGCAAAATAAACTTACTTTGGAAATGTTGATCAGCCTAGAAAAATCTTAATAAATATGCATCTGAACTAGTTCTTTTGTGCCCCTAAACCAAAATAGCTCTACTTTCTGGAAAATAAATGCAAACTCAGGAAGATCTGTCAAACTGACAATGATTTATCTGACTGATGCTCATTTATGTTCCCTTTATCAGAAAATGCAATCCATACACTTTTAGAGTGTCACTACTTTTACTTCCATTTCACACTGAGATTTTCTACGCTCAGTAAATAAGTCAAACAAGGATCATTAAAACTAAAAAATTACCTACAGTCAAAAAGTGTAAAACTGTGAATTGCTAGATGTTATCATCTCTTAAATGCTGTCAAAGATGTTAAAATAGTTGGATGGGAGAAAACTCAGGGATCTATAATTGCTGGAAACAATGCTATTAGTATTTTAATAGTCTGTAATATTAATATAGTTTTGGTTACACAATGATGCCCATCATACTGTAAAGGGCACTTGTACCCCTGAATATGCTTTCAGCAGTAACATAAAATTGAGGTGCAGATCAAATATGGCCATAGTGATACTAGGATAATTAAGAAGTGCTTTGTGTGCTCAAATTGTCTTGGAGCATCAATTAAATAAAATTAATTACTCTGCTTCTAAAAGTCTACCTGTTGTTAGGGATTGGGTCTTTTTCATATGTTTTCCTAAAGCATAGATGATGCTTTCACTGAACTTTGAGCAATTATTTCCTGTAAATAACTGATAATAATTACAAAAAGAGATTAAGTGATTGGTATTAACTTGGGTGCGTGAATACTTAGAGTGTGTGATTTTGCTATAAGACTGACTGTGACTTTCAGAAAGCAGCACACAGAGTCAGTTTTAAGATATAGTTTTATATTTTTAAATAAGTCTTTTTCTTTGCACAGCAAAAAGGTGGGGCCAAAGGACAGAGGGTGTACCATTCAAATAGCTATGAGATACAAGGAAAACATTCTTCACTCTGAGAATGACCAAATGCTGGAGTAAAATCCCAGAAGCTTTAGAGAATTTCCATCCTTGAAGATGTTAAAAATCACGCAGACAAGGCTATGAACACCTCATGCATGAGAAATGAAGGGTTATTGTTTGAACATGGCATTAAGCTGAATGTTCCTTAGATATCCCACCCAAATGAAATTGTTCTGCAATTCTGTGGTTCTGAACTTCGGGGTTGTCTCTTTCCACAGCCAGCAGGGAGGTATCCAAGATATTCAACAAGAATGGTATTTCTCTCCTTACCAGCTAGGTTCAAAGTGCAGCTAATTCACACTGAAAGGAACACACTCTTGTCCACAACAACGTCCCATTGCTCACTTTTAACTAAATAGCTTTCCTTACAAATCTGGCTCAGATCCTAAACTAAAAGTCCCCGAAGAATAGAAAATTTGCTGATGGATAACAGAGTTTCTGAATGCGCTTGTGAAGCTTTCACAAGCATTGTAGAAGTTACATTAATGTAACATTAGAGTTACATAAAGAAGTTACTTTAATGTAACATTAATGTAACTTTTTCATTATGGAAATTTCAGCTTTACTTCAAGTCCTCTAAATATTTTTTTTAGATCTGGCCATGACTCTCGCTTCTTTCTCACAGGCAAAAGGGGTTGTAACATTTATTTTTCTAGATGCATATAGTAGAGCTTAATTTATTTGTTTTTATGTTATTTTAGACTCTTAAATGAAAGCTGTCATGCTAAAGTATAGCTATAAAGGGATGATAAAAGGTAGATAATTTTTGAGATTATGTGAAGGAAGGACTGCATTCAGGACATCTAAGAAAAATGTACTATTTGAAGTTTTTTCCTCCTTCTCCCCCTCGAAAACATGCCTCTCCCATTCTTTCTGTTCCTGCTGTGTATGAGTACTACCTTGCTGTCTACCTTCATTAGATCTCTTAAAAAAAATAAAAAAAGCAATCAATATTTTAATAGAACTCCTTTTAAAATACAGGCTAAATCAGGAAAAAAAACCAACAATATAAATAAATCATGAATTCTGATCTTGTTCTGGAAAAGCTAGTGCCATGCAAATTTAAAGCCAATGTTGTAGCATTTTCAAGTTACATTTGAGAAGTCACAAGGTGTACACCTGACTGCTTTATTCATCTGTTCTGTGGAGGGAAATTTTGTTCTTTCAAAAAAACTTGCCAATATTCCTCTATTTATAATCTTTTTCCTGTTGTGATTATTGTTAATAACAGTTGGCTTTTGTACTTTGGGTTTTCCTTCAATACAAGTTTGATGCAATAGGTAAAGGGATAATGTCAATTAAAAATTACTTTAGATCCATCACCTTAGGAACTGTTGTTAAGAACAAAACTATTCATTTGCTATATACAAGTGTGTATGCCTAAGCTTGGGAAAATATATTTTTAAATGGTGACTCTTTTTAAAATAAACTGAAGAAAAAAAAGGAATGTCATGTCAATGTTTATTTTTTTAAAAAAGAGAAATCATCACAATACTTCATTGTTGAACAATAAAATTTTCAAAATGTTTCATCCACAGCAACCTTATGCTAATAAATTCCTTATAAATATTAATTCACAAAAGTTAAAGAAGAAAAGCACAGATGTTTTCACCTTTTGGAAATAGTATTTAATGATCCTCAAGTAAATTCATTTGGCCAAAAATAATCTTGCACTTATTCCCTATTTTGAGAGCAAACATGAAGAGGATGTTCAAATATTATTTAACACTTGAAAAATATTGACTAATTTAAATTTTATTTTAATTTAATTTTAATTAAATCTCAGCTGTAATAAAGAAAGGACAAGAATGTTCTAACTGTACAGAAATACTAAAAAGTACACCATTCTTCTAATTCATCCTTACACTGAAGTACCAGGCTTGGTTCCCAGGCTCAATACAAGTTTGATGGTTTTATATTAAAAATGACTGTGGTATAATTGGAATTACACATGCATATGTTTGGCCCAATGACTTTATTAACTTTCATTCATAAGCAGTTATTGAAAAGCATATTGCCAGCTCTGCTTACTTAAAATGAAGTGTGCTTCCTGTTTTGGATCCTTCTTGGATGAGAGGAAAGGAAAAATAAAAAGGGAATTATTTGGTCTGTGCCCAGGTTCTGAACAACACTGTGCTTTTCAATTTCAATTAAAAGTAATAGGGAAAAAAAAGAATTTTTGTTGTTGTTGTTGCTTAGCACAACATGAAATAAGCTCAGGGCTTGGTTGCTCCATCTTTTTCAGATGTGTATTTTTTTGTATTTCTTAATATGAATCAAGACTTGCTGCTGCCTTGAACCTTACTGTCATTTGGGATAGTATCCTTTCATCCTATTTTATCATGTTTTTATCATCATGACTATGACATGAATTACTCTTGGTATGAGAACGATGATGAGAGAAAACTAAGCCTGGTCCCATCTTATGTAACTTCAGGGCTCTGTGACAGAAATCCCCATGGTAGTTACGCCTCTCTTTCTCCCCATGATGAAAAGTAGGGACTCTCAAGGCAAAATGCATCCGAGCCACCACAGATATCTATGTGAAAATGATATGGACTTCTTTCCTAAAATATCTGTTTTTTCCATTGCCACTGGAGAGAAAGTAGGAACACAGATGAGACACAGATGTTGGTCTCCTGAACACCTAAATTTGGTTAGATAAACCCTAGGTGCATTGCTGACTTTATAATTACTGTAGCACATTCATGCCCTAGTTGAGGTCAGGGGTCCCTTTTGTGGGTGCAGTCCCCAAGAATAATGGTATTCCATCTGTATTGATAAAACCCAGCATCCTAATAGGCAAGATGAACAAAGAAAAATGGAGATTAGGTGACGTGCCCCAGATTAGTGATAGAACCTTGGGGAAAGCTAATGTCTTGGTTCAGTACCCAAACTATAGAAATACATTGCCATTTGGGACACAAATCACTGAATATGGCTTCACTGAAATCACTGAAATGGCTTGCACTGCACTAATGCAGTGATGCTGCATGACATTTTTGTTATTAATAATGCTCCTCATGGAGGTCTTATTGATGCTGAGCAATACTAACCCACACTAGGATTCTTCCTTCCAAGCATTTGGTATACACAATGAGACACAACCCACGTGCGTCAGTTTTTGTCCACGCCATCACCCTAAGAAATATTTTGCTCAGTTGCATGTTCAGCAGGAAGTGACTTCTGACCAAAAAAATTGTGGGAGCTTGGGCAATGAGAAATCATGGACTGAACAAATAAACTGGCAGGTCCAGACACATAGGGATCTGAAAATAAAAAGGTCTGGCAGGGAGTGAGCACTGGGAGAAGATAGAGTTCTCCTAAGGTGGAAGAGAGAGGATGCTGACTTTAGAAACCAGGGACATTGCAGTGTCGAGAGAGAAGGGCTGATGTATGGAATAGCTGCCTTTGATTGATGGTTTAATAGGCAAACATAACTGCTGATTATATTGGCAGAGAGGATATATGGTAAAGCATTAAGAATAGCCAAATTCTGGTGATTTACTAGTCACAACTTCTTGCAATAAATATATGGAAAAAAACCTGCATAGAAGATGCAAAGGGTGTAAAACCATCACTCTGGGAAATTTCACACCAATTTTCCACTCAGTTAAAAAAAAAAAAAAAGTGTCTAGAAAGATAATTACAGAGTTGTATTCAGAATCTTCCAGAACTATTGATAAATAATGATATATTACACCACAAGGAAAAAAGAAAAAAAAAAAAGAAAGAAGAATATAAAAAGCCACTGTCAGTTACTTGATAACTGCAAATCTACAAAAAAGATGAGAGAGGAGTGGAAGAAAAAATCCTGGACTTGTATCTTTATTAGGAGCTCAAAGTGTCACATATAAGCAAGGAATACTACATAAAATATTAAGTGACTCTAATGCTGACTGGGAAAATTTATAGAGTAGGAGCTGTCTGTCTTAAATCATGCCCTCTAGTTATCTGTGCTTCATCTTGCCTAACTTGCATTCTCTGAGGACTGTGCAAGTTTTTAATTCTATGTATTTATAAAAAATTTACAAAGGATTAATTTAAACACTACATTAAGATAATAGTGATAACAATGATAATAATCTGAGATGTACACAGAGGGAGGGAGAGAGATGTTGCAGGAAGGAAGGTTTACCAAACAGTAGTCACAAAGATGTAGCTTTACTTTTTTCCCTTGTTTGTTTGCTTGGTTTTTAATGAAAACTGATGTTTTCACATCTAGAAAAGTAATTATTTGGCAGTTTGGCAGTTTGTTGCTCTGTTATGAAGAACTGCTGCTGTATATCATTATAGTTGAAACTAGCCTTTCATTACAGCTTTAATAATGATTCTCTACCTACTACTGCCAGTAAAATCAACTTTAATGAAGATTGTTATGGACTTGCATCTGACTAAAGTATATGTTTTGGTGTTTGGTTCGGAGTTTTTTTGTTGTTTCTATTTTTTGTTGGGTTTTTTTTTGTTGTTTGTTTGTTTTGTTTTGTTGGGGTTTTTGCTGTTGTTGTTGTCTTTTTTTAAAATAAAAACTGATGCAAAATAAGTAACACATCCAAGATAAGGGAGTGTAGTGGAGTCAACTCACTTTTTATGTGTGTTTTCCAAACCATCTCACAAAGCATCCAAAAACCTTTTAAGTTTCCATGTAAACCCAAGATTTGGTGATATTTGACATGTCTTGGCCTAATTAATTAGCCACTAGGTGGCTACCTGTGGGTTTACTCTTATCCCAGACAGTGTAAACCCACAGGTGGAATCCTAATCTCCAGAACTTCAGCTCTATAAGCACCATGGACAGAGAGGGGCCAAGCAGGGGAAACCACAAAATTGATTAAACTTTTCATGAGGAAGTAGTAAGGGGAATACACAGTTTTGCACATGGGAGTAAATTACCTCTAGAGCTGGGGCATCAGCAGAAAGAATAAAGACACTCCTCTTTGCTTATAGCAAATTTATTCTGAGAAAAGAAACCCAAATCCCCAAACTCTTACATGTCCTTTCCTGCAAGGGCATGTTATGAGGAACAGCAGGCTAGGACTCAATTGGAAGACATGATTGTGTTGACAGTAATGGGAATTTTTACCTTCAGTGAATTCTGTGGAAGGTTCTTAAACAAGCAACAAACACTTTAAACTAGAGATCTTTTAAGGGAAAGAAATTGTTAAACTGGGAATTGCAAGTTCAGGTGTCTAACTTGGCTGACATAAAAATTCTGTCTATATAGGATAGATCTGCAAAGTTACCCTTGTCCCATGTATTTGGAGTAGGAAAACTGAGACTTAGAGGCAAAAGACATGCAAGGAACTTGTGAAACAGCCCTTCATAAGCTTCTTTGGAAAATGCATTTCCCTTACAGTCCTCCACATGATATCTCCAGGCTATAACTCTCAGCAAAAGTTAAGAATAGCCAGTTCAGCCTCTATCACAGACATGGTGAAAACATTTAAAAATCTATCTATTTTAATTTTCTTTATCAACAAAAATATTCTGGTCTTTCAGGTTTTTGGGTTCTTGTTTCAGGATGAAAGTGAATGTGAAAACATTGGATTTGAATACCTGGATCTTTGACCGGTTCATTTTTCTTATTGATCCTTTATTTTTATTCTTGCTTAACTGTGCTATAGAAAGATGAAATTCCTTAGCAGACAAACTGTACACATTGAACTTTGTACAGGCAGACAAGAAGACATTTTCTTCATGGCATTTCTTTAGGCTCAGTGTTATGAAGAAGTTGGAAGAAAGGGGAATATTGTTATTCCCTGGATTACAGATAAGGAAATTAGATTAAAGGAGTTAATTTAAAGGAAACAATCCAAAAGCACAATTGTGGTAGAAGCAGGAACTATTTGTCACAAATTGTACTCACTACTCTGTCTTCAAATAATTCCTTTTTTATTTTATGAAACCTGAGTTAACATTTGTGGCACATGGCCAAGCCTGAGAAGATCCCTCCATTGCCAGTGGAACCTAAGCATGCTGTCTGCTCCATCACCTGTCAACTCCAAGAGCCTTCTACCATAAATCACACAAGGATGGGAAGAGACCTCTCCTATGCACCCTATAACGCATGGAGTTACCTGTCTGGAGTATTTCCCTGTCTTCCTTATATACAAAATGGTGTTACTGAATAACAGGGATTCATAGAAAAGAGGAAGGGAAAAGAAAAAAGGAAAGAGAAGAGGCAAGGTACCACCCCATTTTGTAAACTGAAAGGACTTCAGCTAATGCTCCATAAAAACTGGCTTAATATACAGTTTTTATAAAGCTTCAGTTTTTTGACAGATTAAGTGCTATTAAATCACTTTGCTCTGAAGGCATTAAAAGGTCACAAGATGAATTAGTTGAGGCCGTCTTAGCCTACTCCTCAAATGTTGCATCACTCAGATGAGAGAGGAGTGAAAAAAAAAAGAAAACTGAACTGCAAATTATGACCCTCTAAATGTCTACAGGATGCGAAGCTGTGAAGAATGACAGTGCCTTGTCAAAAGCAGGCAGATGGGCTTTTACCAGCTAGCAGGGCAATTCTCTTTTCTTTTTTTTTTTTTTTTTATTTTGGTATACTGTGATCCATAATGTTGCATTCTGCCCTTTAGGAAAAATTTTCCAGCTGAAAAGATCAGCAGGCATAACCTAGCTTACTGCTCAGGACGTGTAGTCGTGTTGGATGTCATAGTTTTTTTAACTGTACAATGGGAGAACATTTTTCTTTTTTTTTTTTTTGAGTAGCTGTTTTGATAGGAAAACTCCCCTTCCAAGGGGAATTTCACATGTGTTTTTGGCAAGGCTTGCACCTCATGCCCAGTGGTGTTTTATTTTTCTGTTTTTCTCAGGGCATTTATACATTGAAATCTGACAAAACTGCAGTTGTGTTTTGTTACCAGTGCTGTCATCTCTACACAGATTGATCACTCTGCCTTCAGTGAACTTACTCCAGTTTCGCAAGGTCAGTGTCAATGGGATCAAAACCAAATCTTTGATGAAGCTTTCAATAAGTTACTGATACATTTTTTGGCTTCAGCCTCAGCAGGAATGACCCCTGCCTTTGGGAATTGTATATTGACTCTGTTAGGGGTTTTATTTCACCCCAGAAAGCAGAAAAAGATCGGTACTCAAGAAGACTTTGTCCTTAGTTCACCTCACTGGGGCCTAAAAGTTGTCGATGGCACATTGTATTTCTGTACCCACCGTTTGAGAACAGCAGGGGATCTTTACATTCAATAGGCCATGAGCTGCATTACTTCAGCACAATTGATGAAGAAAGGATGGAACAGTGACCTTCGCTTTTTTGGATTTCTTTACATTTTTATGGATGAATGTCATGGCTGTCACATCTTTTCAAGTCTGTTTTTTCCATTTTCATTCCTCAGGTTTTTTTGGTTTTTTTTCTCCTTTCTTTCCTTTTTGTGGATCTAAGCCTGACTTCCTACTCACTAATGACTTGCTCTCAGCAGCTCAGAGGGCACTGATGATCTTTGTGCTAACCACCTTATTTTATAGCTCAGAACAATCTTAACTCAGCAAAGTACTTAAATATGCCCCCAACTTTAATACACAAAGAGTGAGAATTAAGTCAATGGAAGTAATTTTGGCATGTGCTTAAGTACTTTGCCATATTTGATGTTCCTGTGTAATAAAAACCTGTTGATATGACAGCACCTCTCCCTCAAAGCCTTTACTGATCGTCTGAATCAATCTTTATCACAGATAGAGGAGTAATTATGTAAACAAAGAACCACTGTGCTCTCCTCCTGAAAAATGAAAAGCTCTGTTAAAATGAAGCAGTTCTCTCTTTAACAAACAACCTGAGTGCTCAAGTAAGTAAGTGTACAACAACTTAAGGTGAGAACATTTGCAACAGCAGTGTAGGAGTAAGGTGAGATCAAGGGCAATCCAAGGCACAACTGAAAACACTGGCACATGAAGACTTAGCTTCTAAATCCAGCTGTCCTACCAAAGTTACTTTCTGATCCCAGTTTCCAGTAACAGGAATTCACATTGAGAGATATTTTTTCCCTTACGGATACAACTCCAACATTAAATATGTATTTTCTAAGAGTAGAGATTTGCCCATGCACAAAAAAAAAATTCAGAAAAATTATAAAAAACATGCTGAATGAGGAATAATTTCCATGAAAACTTTTAATTTCAGTTACTTATTAAAAGGAGAATTCATGAACGGTAATGTGATAGATATGATGTTAAATTAATGTAATGAAATATAGAAGATACAATAACTGTAGTAAATGATAGAATGTATTAAAAATGTTATATTTTAAACCCTGTAAATGTAAAAGCAAACCCAGGTTCCCGGAATGGAAGAGACGTTTTCCAAATACCAAGACACACTTTGGAAACTGTGAAGCAGCAAATTATCGCCCTGATTTGCACGAGAAAAAGGGTAGCTTGCCAGGATGTCGATCCTTGCGCTAATCAGATCTTGCGCACCTGGAACACCAAGTCATCAGTGATAATATCAAGGGTGGACTCAGAGCTTGGAGAAATCAACATCCCAAAAGAAGATTCCAGGAAAATCCTTTCAGACATGTCCCAGCACTGGGAAATCTATTCAGGATTCAGAACCAGGTGAAAAGACTATGTTTGAATATGAAGACACAATACCACTGCCGCCAGGAACAAAATACAGTATAAGAACTTGGACTCAAACCCCAGCAAAATGTGGAACAGTGCGAGATAGCAGCCCTGCTGTCGGTTGTCTGTTTCACCCAACATTTGAATGTTGTTTCCGTGGCTGTCCCAGCTAGATTCTAAAATGGAAAAATAAAAACTTATTCTTTTCGTCCGATTGGCTAATATTAATTTATAACAGTAACATCTTGGGGCATAGATTATTTCCAACTGGATTATATCTTCTGGTGATAATAACATTCACAATTTATTTATTTTCTCACAAAAAGACTAACATTATTGAGCTCTGTTTCTTTGAAAATCATTCTTTATATGCTGAGTCCTGTCCCCTAGCAGACAAGTAAGGATTGACTCCACTCTAAACTTGAACAAGACTTTCGTAATTACAAATTAGACATTTTAAAGTCAAGTCTGACCTTCTCTGGACAGTCATCACCATAGACAAGAAAATGAAATTATAGCTCAAAACCCCTTCAAAAAGGACAGATACTTTTGCCTAATCAGAAACTCAGCTTTTCATTCTTGTTCCCTAAAGGCTTCTCTTTTCCCATTAATTTCAATGATCTTTAGCTCTTGGCCTGACTAGTAATATAGATTTTGTTACATATTTTAGAAATTAATTGATTGTGAGTTAAAGCACTGTCAAAAAATATAAGCACTAAGTTTTCCACCTTAGAAGAAAAGAAGGGAGGAAGGGAAGAAAGAGAAGAAAGAGAAGAAAGAGAAGAAAGGAAGAAAGGAAGAAAGGAAGAAGAAAGAAAGAAAGGAAGAAAGGAACAAAGGAACAAAGGAAGAAAGGAAGAAAGGAAGAAAGGAACAAAGAAAGAAAGAAAGGAACAAAGAAAAAAAGAAAGAAAGAAAGAAAGAAAGAAAGAAAAAAGAAAGAAAGAAAGAAAGAAAGAAAGAAAAAAAGAAAGAAAGAAAGAAAGAAAGAAAGAAAGAAAGAAAGAAAGAAAGAAAGAAAGA